>OZ026809.1:1705458-1741796 GCA_964023185.1 Macaria liturata
CCTGGAAGCTGGAAGAGATCGCTTTCAGCAATAAGGTGGCCGCTTGTGGCGCTAGTTAAGATGCAATTGTTTTATATACTGTTTGTTTTAATATGTGTCAACAATAAAGAGTTTAGATATCTATCTATCTATCTAAATGGGCCAAGTAAGATGGTGAAAACCTGGAAAAGCTAATGATCACAGGAAAAGACAAAGGCAGATCCCGTGGCCGCAGCCACGACATAAACTACCGCATGCACCTACACCAAGATTAATAACTTGTTAAGACCTTCTATTTTTTTTAATAAGGGCGATGACTACGGCACGGAAATTCCGTTAGGGGCGTTTTTTGTATGCGGCATTATTTTATTGTACTCTTTTACTTCCTTACTTTTATTAACAATGTTTATAAATGAATAAAATATGCATTAGTATCTATGCTATACCTAACAGTGTATTGATATGCCAGGTACCTGAACAGCGTGTCTCCTGTGAACAACATCCCCATCGGTGAGGCGATGGTAGCGTACAGAGAGAAGCAAGGAGACGAGGAGGCCAGCCAGACCTTCGTGCCATTCATTGCGGTAACATTTTACTAAAATTTATTTTAGTTAATAGTACAAATTCATAGATCACTTCTATCCCCATGTCAAACTTGGACGGCTCGTCAACAATATTACGATGAAATGTTTTATTCGTTTCCAGTTTTCAGTAGCCGATAAAACATGTCGTAGACCTCAGGAACGATTATGAGATCTTTCTATAACCAGAAAGACACAACGAGTGTTATTCGAACTAGTGTTATTCTAACAAAAAAAATGGTTGAATTGAGAACATCCTCCTTCTTAAAGTCGGTTAAAAAGTATGTTTTATTCCAGGAGGTGCGCGTAGGTTGCAGCGAGGCGGGCGTGTCGTCCCTGGAGCTGGAGGAGGGCGGGTCCCCCCCGGCGCGGCCCTCGCCCCCCGCCACCCCCGCGCCGCTGCCCCTGGCGCCCGAGCCGCTGGCTGCGCGCGCAGAGCCACTTGAAATGCAGCTGGATTATTGGCCGGTAAGTTCATCATGGTCAAGCGTGATTCCTGTCACACATATTATGTTTTGTATAGCCATGAGAGTAGGTATTAAATTCTAGCGACCGTGTCAGCAATATACGTGCGACATACAAATAAAGTGGTATCATCTAATAACTTTAGCTATAATAAATTATTTATATCTAACAATGATAATAATGTAGGTATTATGCTCATTGTTGTACATATCACATCTATTTATTATTTCTGAAGTGGTTAGACATGGTCACATAGGTATTTGCAGAGCTCAGAAGCTATTTGCTTACCATTTTGTGCAAAATCTTTTAAGGGTGGTTTCATTTCATAACTCAGCGATTTTATCATACCTAACTTATTCGTCGTTAAAAGTTAGAATACTAAGTTAACCCATATTTCTACCCAGGTGCCAGGCAGGAGCGCCGAGGGCGCGGCGGAGGGCGGCAAGGTGACGGTGAAGGCCTCGTTCCGCGCGCTGCACGTCACGAGGCAGAACCAGCACCTCTGCATCACGTACCTTACTAAGGAGAAGAAGCAGAAAAGTAAGTGGTTTCTTGTTATTTCTACATCCTAGGTGCTAGGTAGGTGTGGCTGAAGGTGGCAAGTAGGTTGTAGGTCCCGGCTGATTGTCTAGTACGGCAATCGCTAAGCTATGTCAGAGGCCCTTCGGGCGGCTTGATGAACTCTCGACACCAGAGTTGGCCACTCTCATTCGTTAGGAAAATCATGCTGCTATATGGTGTCTTGGAATCCTTTTACATAGTATATCTGGTATTCCAGTAATGCGTCTGGGCAAGAAGAAGGAGAAGCCCGGCGAGCAGGAGGTGGGGCGCGCGCAGACGGTGGACGGCGTCGCCAGGCTTATCTGCTCCGCCAAGGGATCGCACAACGCACCGCTCAAAGGTACATCCATTTTATGTCTATCTACTGCTAAACGTAGGCCTCTTTCTAATGTTTGCCACAATGTACGTTACTTTGAAAAAGAGTCGCAAAGAATGTTTGTAAATATGTGAAGGAGACATAGAGGTGATATGTTTTACTAGTGGTTGTAGTTTAAAAAGGAGCATTTGTTACTCCTCTGTTACTACAATGATCTGATGTCATGCCACTTTGTATCGAGACGAACAGTAGCATTACGCATGCTACTTTCAGATACAATTAAATTTATGGTGATCTCTTTGAAATTGTTCCAAATCTTACTCATTTTTTTCTTTCCCAAGTATTTATCGACGGCACGGAATGGAACGGCGTGAAGTTCTTCCAGCTGTCGACGCAGTGGCAGACACACGTCAAGACATTCCCGGTGGCGACGTGCGGGGGGGCGCCGCTGGTCACACCCGAGACTTAAACTTGGAGGGGTAACACTGGAGCTTACTTACTACTGGATGTCGCATGAATATCAGAGGACCTTAGGGCGGTTTGGAGTTGGCCACGAACTTAGTTTCTACTGGTTGTCGCATGTCAAAGGACCTTCAGTTAAAAACTGTGAGAATAAAGATGGCCACTTATACGAACTTACCTTTTTAGGCGGTTTGAAAACTCTGACACCAGATTTGGCTAAAAGGGCGTTGCTTATGGAATACCATTGGAATGGAAGAAATTGTGTCGCTTATGATAACCATCCATCGAGATGTGTATAAAAATGTAATGTCATATATTTATTGGTATAAAATCGTCATGAGCCAATTAATTAAAAGGTTGTCAAGCACCTAAAGTTGTATCCCGGCAGCTTCGTTTGAGAACCAGTTCTATTTCAGTACAAACATGCTCCACATAGTACCAATATTTGCTTATGTGGATGTTGCTTCAGGTGGCCTGACGAAAAAAACATGCTTCATCGCCATTAGAGGCGATCAAGGTCTTGTGCAAAGACAAGTAAATGGTACAGTTTCAGGACTTTAAAAAGTAACTGGTTAACTCTTTATAAACGGGAATCCAGGTCTGAACTATGATTGGTTATCCTTACACTAACTTTTCTGGTCAAAAATCTTACGCTTTGGCTTCCTACAACGAGTTTTCTATATCAACTTGGTCCGATCAAAGCCATTTCTTGAAATATATTGCTTGACTTATATCAAAGCACTATTCCGTGCTCAAATTAAAAATATATATACTCGTACCTAATTAATATTATGGTATTTGAAAGCTTTGAAAATAAAAAAAATTAAATGATTTTTTGTTAGCTTAGCTACTTTATAAAATGTATATTCAAATGTATGAATTATTATGTATGTATTTAAATAATGAGTTATATTTCACGCTATGATTTTGAGGTTTTTTAAATATAGTAAATGTTTTATTTTATCTGATTTATCAAAGTTATGTTATAAATTTGTAACAATGATTAATTATGATTTTTAATAGGGCTGTATTGAGCTGCCATGATTATATTACTAGTGTGTACAGTTTTTATTATGTTGAATGAATTCTGTATTATAGAGTAGTCCGTATGTCGCATGCGTTACGGTTCAAATTCAAGTAAAAGCTTACGAGTTAAGTATTTCGTAGTCATTCGTGTAGGAATATTTACTGTAGAGGTAACTTTAATGTGTACTCAATATTATATGAGAAAATGGTTCGTGACATTTCCAATATGTATAAAAGTAGTATTGTTAAGAAGTATGATGTTGTGGGGCCTGTTTGGATTGTCTTATAGTTTTTTTTTTTATAGATGGGACGGTCATTGGTCTTACATTGGTCGACATAATGATATAAGCAATACAAAAAAATTACGAAGAGACTTATAAAAGCTTAAGTAGTCTCTGTTTAGTTCTATGTAAAAAAATATGGTCAAAGATCCATTTGTGACCTTAACTCTGTATAATACTTGATGGTTCACTCTCGCTAAAACAGCCTGAGAAGACAATTCTTTTTTTTTCTTACATCCCTGTGCGAGAAAGAAACAAACAGATGCTCTCAGTCTGCCCCGAATTATTATTAATTATCTTCTTAGAAGAGATTGCAAAAGAGAGAGATATCTCAAGAAGTGTATAATACACTACGAATAAACCATACCATATATGCGATACACATATACGGATACGCTATTTTTTGTTCGTTTTGTAGTTTGTTATACAAATATTTTCGTAAAAAGCAATCCAAACAGGCATGCGTGTGAGTTAGGAAGCACATATCATAGATGTCGCGGGTGTGTTTGAGGTACAAGTGCCGGGAGCGGGTGCGCGCGACGGAGTCATTAACTTTATTGGACCTAGCTATAAGTGCAGCAATAGCAACCTTATGTCTATCATTTTATACGCGATTTTTGAACGTACGA
Source organism: Macaria liturata (assembly GCA_964023185.1). Lineage (NCBI taxonomy): Eukaryota > Metazoa > Arthropoda > Insecta > Lepidoptera > Geometridae > Macaria > Macaria liturata. The sequence goes on from OZ026809.1 coordinate 1,709,759, forward strand.
TGCGTAGGTTTTTACATAGTTTACGATGTATGATGATATATTATAGTAATCGCCATCTTCCCGTTATACCGTACAATTTTTGTATCGTTTTTTTCCGTAGAAGCTTGTATAGGATAGCTTAGTGTTTCTAGATCTAAAATTCCGAGCCAGTTTGGAAGAATTACTTTGTTTCTATTTCGGCTAGCTTTGTTGTATAATGTCTTAGGAGCTTACATAAAAGCAATTCACGGTAAAGTTGGGAACTTTGATTTGAATCATCATTATCATCAGCCTATGTTAAATCTGTCTACTGCTGGATGTAAGCCTCTTACTAAGATTTACCAGCTAATAAATGAATTGTTTTTATGTCAGTGTCAAAGGCCCTGATAGCGTATAAATAAATAAAGTAATAATGTTTTAATCCTTATCAACGACTGTCACATAATATCATAGTGTTAAATCGTTCTCAATATGCATATACTAGTGTATACTTAGATATATATAGTCGTGTGTGTTATATACTATTCTGTGGCTGTATATTAGCTTTGAGGTAAATCATATGTATTTTAATAAGGTTATACATTCATCGTTTACATAAATCTATTTCAACATATAAATGATTAAACATAAAGCATATGATTTACTTCAAGCTAAAGTAGACCGAATTGAAATGTAGTCTCTATTCAAAGGAGTCAAGGTTGAAAATGCAGTGTGAGTCAATTGAATATTGTGAAGTCTACAAAATACTATGGTATGGACAAAAAGGCTAACATATCTTCCAAATATTTTTCAACTTCAAGTATTAACAAAATTGAATTCAAGTGTAGATTCGAAATGTCACAAATTAGTGCCAAATAGTGAAAATTAGAGATTACAGAAGGATATAAAACGACTGAGACGGCTGTACATTGGAATATGATAAATTTAGGATACTTTAGATTGGCTTTGGGATAATTAGGCAAATACTGTCACAGCATATTATTAATAAAGAAGTAGTTTTCTGCCTCTGAGTTGCTGGTGACTAATAAGCGACCTTAAATTGAATTTACTTACTGTATTTTTTTTACAATTTCCTAAAAACAGTTGATCTATCTCAAATATTAGACGACTCGCGACATAATTTGTAGAATTCTTCAGATCATTAGTTACTAGTTCTTTGAATTATCACTTGTGTCTGACACCGCATGGCAAAACTAGAAATCTGCAAGATAGTTCTGGGAGGATATAAAATAAGAAAGTGGCAAAAGTGCTGCTATCAGTATCTCGTACAATTATCATTGGCAGTATCTGGTACTAAAATATTTGGAAGATGTTCCGAGAGAGTTGATAATGTAAATACTCCGCAAGTGACAATACGTGTGTACGCCTGTTATATTGCTGTTAGAGTTCTAATGTTCACCGTTGTGTTTATTAAGAGTCAGGTACTGGTAGGTACTAATAAACAGCTTTTAAAGCAGCTTTCAGTACAGTAATAATACTAAAAATTTGTTCTGCAAATTTGAAAAAATCATCATGATTATCTGTTGCTTCACACATTTTTTCAATCTGACTGCAAGCAATGAATGAATTTTCGCGAATTTTTACAAGTTGCAGCTACGAATTATCAGTATCGATGCACTAAAAGCAAGCACCAGGTTTCAGTCGCTCACCCTTCTAAAAAATTAGGCTTGTGATATTATTTATTCGGTTTCTATACATAACTTTTGTCATTCGCCATTTTAACCATTCATTCAACTACCTATCTTAAATTGTTCTATGGTGTCGCAGTATTTTAAATCGGCCAATAAAAATCGAAAAAGCCAGATGAAAATATATCAAATATTATGTATAATGGAAACCTCTGAAAGTCATAAATGCATGTCTAGCATTATACTGATAACTTATCTATTTATCAAACATATTATATTCTCTGTAGATAACTCTTATATATCTAAATAGTACGCCTCTTAATCAAATATAATCAACATATGCCTAATCATAATAATCATAAACACAGCGAATGTTTCTGTTCTGTTCTAATCTAAAAATGTGACTTGATACATTTGTAGTGCTTTCATATTCTAATATTACAATACTGGTACATACAGATAAAAGTAAGAGCACTAGAAATATAAGATACATAAATACATTAAAATAATTACAGGCTTCCCAAAACCAAGCACTTTTCTAAAGCTAAATTTTTAATAAAACTATTAACTTAAAAATATTTTGATAATTCACAACAAGGTTGAAATTTAAAACTACATAATTGTGGTTGATAAATTCAACCCGTCACAGAATAGTTTAAAGTACTCTTACTTTTCAATCTGTATTATCTCATTAATCCCAGAATAATGTTGTTTATCCAATATAGTTTAGGTCTAGCCGATAGAAATGCTCATAACCATAGTCTATCCAATATTTCTGATACATTTATTCAATAGTGTGTATTGAAAAGTTTTCCTTGTTTTTTGTTTCGCTTATTTCTTGTCTGTCTTAGTATGTGTACCTATGCGATGATGAGTTGACATATTTGTACAGGGTTATGTGTAACCACAGAAATAATAATTGACTGTTATTAGTATCTAAAACTTTCTGCTACAGTTCTAGGAAACAGTAAACATTAAAATTTGAATTGTTAACCTATGCAATACAAAAGGTATTGTTTTGCAAATTCAGCAGAAAAGAGATGATTGGTTTTAGTTACATAAAATGATACTCAAGTCTACCCTAGAACTTCAGGCGTGAGATATCAAATGCCCTGTACAGATAAATTAAAAATAACTCCCAGTTCAGATTTCGCATACCTACACTTACAGTATGGCGGTATATTTTTAGGGCTCGTCGTGACTTGGAAAGTAGGGCAAGGTAAATATTATTTCTGTATCTGACAGTGTTACATTACATTGGAAGTGATAGGATACAGACACTTCACCTTGCTACTGAAAGATATGATTGTAAAGAAAGCTGAAAAGTAAAAACAAATGTTCTGATTATAGCTCGACCTCTAAGCTATATTATGGAGTAATGCTACTCTTAGAACATATGTTGTAAATTTAGCTTCTATCAAATAATCAACAGACTAAAACCAAGCATAAGATGGTATGTTACATGCAGCTATGAATTGAAGGTTAAGTTGTCTATGTGTCAGCAGTTTGTATTATAATTCATTTATTCTATATTATAGTTCCATGAATTTATAATTTTGATCTCAATTCTGCTGATGAAGTCACTTCTTATTCAATGAATTAAAAATGAAAACCTCCTAAATTTTAAAATGTGGTAACTAATATAATTGATGAAATGAAATCCATTATTATTTAGGTATTTTTTCATCACAAATAAGTCCATCAAAATGGCTAAATCTTTATTATTATTTGTAAGAAATTCTCTATTTAAGTTAAATTAGTACAAAGTATTGTTTTATTAAATTGATTGTGAATAACACATTATAAAATGCAAAATTGCCTGTGCAATAATGTGAGTTTCTGACATTCATCTATGTATGTATTACTTATTATAAAAAATCATTGTGTATTAATTTATGTGATGAACTTATTATGATAAGTTGCAAGTAGGTCTGTATGATTTGTATTTATTGTACAAATAAAATTTTGCATTAAAACAAACATGAATTTCTTTTATTTCAATAAATATATCAATCTGTTACATAACAATTTTGAATACATTATTTTAGGTATAAAATTCTTATAAATAGGATAATAGAATTAAACTAGTCAACAATCACTTGAGCATTAAATTGGGGCTCAGAATCAACCGTTATTTTCACAATGAGTGAATATTTCATGAGCCAACAACTTGCTATGTACTCGTATTCTTACATAAAAAAATAACTCTCTGAAACAATGTCAAAGCCTCTTCAAAATTCAGATTACAGCCCAATAAGACAGTGTAGAACTCAGCAACTAGTTTATAATTTCTTTTTTTCACTCAGAGAGAAAATTACTTCACTCATCAGTAGGTATTCTTACGACTAAGTTACTCTTACAACCATTCAAACATCAAATATTGGCTTCTCAAGCCATTTGCCCCGCCCAGGCCTCCTTCAGGCTCCACATACTCCAACTCATCGCTTTGCTTCTTCGGAGAGAACTCCCAAAGATTGTTATTACTTCCTGCTAAGTCTGTTAACTTCCAAGAAGCTAGAAACTTTGATTTCCCGTGTCTAGCTAAAACATAGATGTTGTCAGAAGAGTTATTTGCATCTTCAGGCTTGTTAATGAGGATAATCCCAGAGACTAGGCACCAGTGAGCTGTGTGACCTTTCTTTAGAGCTGGAGAATGGTTGACATCTGCATCATATCTGGTAGGTTTGAGTTAAATCAATGACTGTGGGTTTAAAACAGGAACACATGGTACAGTATAGAGACAGTTAAATAAACAAAGTACAACTAGGAATAATTGAAAAAAATACCTAAGATACTTAATATACTTCCAATATATAGCTGAAAATTATGTTCTTTGAAAAGGATACGGAACAAGAAGCATTCCACCTCTTAACAAGCACTCCACAGTGTCTGTATAGTTTAGATCTCCTTTATTAACAGTATATTTAATATTCTCTATATCTGCTGAAGCAAACACTTCGTGGACCAGTTTTCCCATGTTATCACAACTCAGCATTTCTCCATGATTGGTATAGCCAGCCTTTTTTGCTAAACTAAGAATAGTGTCAGGAGAAACTCGTTCATCAATGAGCATAGAAAGAGCAGCTAGCCCGCAAGTAGGGCCTACTTGTAACACAGATTTGGTTTGTCTTAGTTTATACTTATGTGGAGGTTTTTCAAGGCAAATCCGGGAAACTACACATGCTCTTCTAAGTTCAGGGTCTTCTGCGGCCCAGACACAGTCCAGTGGATTGTTTAACAGAGGCTGATATATATTACTGTTGCAGTCTTCTACCAGAGTCACAGACGTCTGTAAGATAGACAGTGGAGGCACAGGCGGAGGTGGCGGTGGCTTCGGGACCGTACACATTGTGAAATGATTGGTAGTTTCGATAGACAATCATATATGTAAATTAAAAATGTACATTACTATATTTACTATATACTACACTTAATTGTCATACCTAAAGGTAAATCACAGACCAATAAGAGAGGTAAATTAAATTAAATTCCAGTTAGAAAATAAAATAAATAAAAGAGAAAAAAACATTCATCTAATTTTTATCATTTTGACAATAACAATACAACGAAACCGACGTTGACACTGACACTACTTTTCTCTTTGACGAAAGACTTTTCTCTTAGACGAAGAAAACAATAGACGGCGGGTAGCTCCGTTTCATTTCAACAAGAAAGAGATATAGTATTGAGTTATTATATGTAAGAGAAAAGGACAAAGCTATACTATTTCCGTCTCTCAGAGCGTGCCAGCTTTTTCAAGGCCAGCGACATAAGTAGCTCAACAAACTTTGACAGTTATTTCGTCTTTGTAAAATTGTGAAGTTTATTTTGGCATTTTTCTGCATCATTTTTAAATATATTTGCTTGCATTGATTGTTTTAAAGCAGAGATAAACCTATAAAACAATAGCTTAGAGTTTAGAGTTCAAGCAAGATAACTCTGCGCGCGGATAAAATTGGAACTAAAATGTTCTGATTGCGGACTCTAGTTTTTTGTCTCATGTGTGGCCACGCTACCCGATCCTCTATAGCTTTTTCTTACTCTAAGACTTTTCTAGTAATTTGAATGAAGTAAGTACAGATTATCATATCTATAGCGATAACCGAGAACCGTAGCCGAGAACCAATGGAACATTTTTAACCGTCTTCAAAAAAAGGAAGTTTTCAAGTCTTCTGAAAATTTTATTTTTTTTGTGGGTGTGGGTAGGTATGTTACGGGATAACTCTGTTATTTATAAACCGATTTCAAAAATTCTTTTTTTATTTGACGGGGATAGTTTCCGAAATGGTCTCATATTTTTTTTCATTCGGTCTAGTACTTTCTGAGAAAAAACCAATAAACCAACAAATTGATAAGGTTTACGCAAATTAATTTTACCTATATTCCCAAAACGACTAGTCGGATTTTGATACAGTTTTCTGTGATGTGTTGAGGTTTTTTTTATCCTCGTCGCCATTATAATAACACACACAGTTGAGTCAGAAACAGAACTAAAACTTTATTGAGTACCCTCATTATAACATAAGAAAATCACATTAATGATGATAATACACAACAGTACCTCTAGTATGAGTTTTGATAGTAAACTTGCACGAAAAAAGTTTTGGTAAATTTCCATACACTTTAAAAAATAAGCCCTCTAGCGGATACTTTTGAAACTAATCGGTACCACGAGTGTCAATCGGCAAAAGTTTTCATAAACCGAAACTTTTTACGTGAGCCAAGCGAATGATTTGGAACGATTTTGGCCGTTTTGGCAGTATGAGTGGTCGTTTTTTGTCACATTTGACAGCTTTCATGTAGTCTAACGTTTTGGAAACTACAACGTTTTCGTTTTGTTTCTCACTGAAAAATATTCAGTGAGACGCGACGATTTTCACCGAAAATATTATGTTTGGACGAAATTACCTTGCGTGGGCGATTGTAGACGACGAAGAAGCTGGGGTGGGGTCCATCGGCAGGCTTATTTAAGTCCCCAATCCTAATAATTAGAAACGTTTGGAATGTTGAAACAAAAAGTGATCGTACATACTATGTATATCGAAATAAACACAATAATCTCATCAATACCATTGTTTAGTAGGTACATACCTTTCCATATAATCCACCATCACTTCAAATTGTGTGGGACTCGTCCTCATTTTGAATTTTCGTTAAATAATTAAAATAATACAAGAGATAAGTCAATGGAATGGCTGTCAGTCGGCACAAAACGGTTTCAAAACAGTATGAAATACGTCAAATATAGACAAATGGCGGCAAATTGTTTATCTCTTATTTTTCTACGTGACAGAAAGAGAAAGTCTTATCTTTTCAGCCGAGAAGCATAGATAAACTATGATAGATAAAAAAAGTTCGAATGAACGATACGATATCCTATTTCGTGTAAACGCAATACTACACGTATCACAGTAAGTGAACTCGTGGTACCGATTTTACGAAAAACTAGAAGTATTGAGTTTACACGATACGTCTCGTCGTTTTGGTATTGTGCAAACTCATACTAGGGGTACAGGTGTCTCTTTTAAGCTATGTACTACGGTGACAACTCACCAGGGGGCGCTGCTGTATACATTATATCTTCTACCGACAACAAATATTACGGATTTCAATGAGAATACTTATAGGATTGTAAGTTTCAATAATTTGATAGATTCTTTACTCCCAATTCTGAATTGGATGTCGCAAAATTGAAAATTAATTATTTATAAGCTTTTTAGTGACACTTGAAGTCGGTTTTTGATTTTTTTTAAATGAATTTTATTCGTAGTTAGGTAGTTATTTTTCTAGTTTTTGGTTTAGGCCAAAAAAGAGTAGGTCATGTTAATCCTCAAATACTCTTTCGCTTAATTTAAAGTTTTTAATTACAATAGAATTTGTCATCTGAATCAGTCACTAGTTCATTATAAATTTCATCTTGTCACAAAATCATAGTAGATATGTATATGTCGAGTTTAGGCTTAGGTATTGCAATTGTATTTTATTTTTATGCAATGTATTTTATTCAATAGAATAACAGATAGTGAATACTTATACCGAGAGTTTTTAGCCACGATTCTGCCCCAAAACTGGGAGAAATTATTTTAAATGGAAGAACAAGTTCTTATACTTAGCTGATATTCAGAAACCTCTATTTACCTAGTCACCAAAAAAAATATTTAAATTATCTGGTCATCAGGGCCCCATGTTTGTTCCTTTTATTAATTAAATAATTTTCAAGAAACTGTGATAAACTTTGATATTGAAATAATATAATGGACAAAATTAGTTCCGACTTTTTTGCCAGCCTTACCCTCCTGCCTGCCATAGAAAACAAAGTACAAAAATGGGTGTGGCAATTCCTCGTTCGTTCACTGTCACTTTTCATTCTCCCTATTCATTCATTTCATTCGTTCGTTTTTAACATATGGTCGACGAGGTTGGTGTATTTGTGCTGGTGAAAGATAATTGAGATAATTGCAAATTGCGGAGGGAAAGGGGCTTTCTCGGACTTGTGAAACCGGTTCTGCGAGTCCCTAATTCATCATGTCAGAGCCACGGAAGAATCATCTGTCCATAGATGGAGGACAGGTGAAGGAAGACGACCACGTCGCGTCGTACAAGCCCATTCCTGAGTCTGATACAGGTAATTTTACAAACTTCTTGTAGGTAATCATAATGTCGTTAATTCACGTAAACTTAGAGTTCTCCACCGATTTTAATCATAAGAAATACTATGAGCTTTGTTTTAATGGAGTAAAGAATTTTGAACTCTATGCATGTAATTATAGTGTTGATTTTAGTAACGTAATCCTTAACAATTTTACGTCATCCACTTAGTTATCAATGGAAGGAGATCATATCAAGGCTGCGGCTGTCAAATCTTGAAACTATAATTCGTCTAAATTGAGATGATCGCTCTCAATTAAAATATTTTTTACATTATTTCGACTTAAATCATTAAAAATTGTGTTTTCGGTTTCTTTGTCATACTTACTTATGAGTATCGTATAGCAATTATTACTTGGTGAATTATTTTTATGAAGTCAGATCATCGAACTAGTCCCTAACTGGTGATAACGTAGACAACCTACCTCAATTGGTCGGTTTGTAAAGCGCTTTTCCGGCGGGTATCGTTCAGCGCCATTTTGTTAACGTTTGCTGACCGCGCTGAATGACGTAAGACACGGATTGTTTGCAATATTTTGGTAGAAAAGTTTACCTTTCTTACTGATAACGTTTTTGAAAAGGCCTACCAATGAGCGGTAAGTTTAAAAATATATAGCTTGGTTCTGACTACTCCATGTAGCTCTGTTGGCTTAGACAGGACTTTGTCCTGATTGTGATTTCTCAATTGAATAATGTGCTTCAAATTGCTTTTGGAACTCGCAATTGTATGCTAGTACTTATACCATCCTAATGGAGTAGACCCTTTTTATGTGTTATTTGAAATTCCAGGAAATGAGGTGGAATACCTCGAAACAGAAGAGGTCTACATGCTTAACCAGTCAGAAATGGATGCAGAGATAGTGGAAGATAATGATGATCACTGGGAGCCTCACAGCACTCAGCTTATGTTAGACTTGTACTTACAGAACATAGATAGGTTCCGTTCACCTAAAATTAAAAAGAAAATAGTGTGGACAGATATTGCCACAGCTGTGGGAAAGACTCCAGACTGCTGCGACAAAAAGTTCAGAAATCTCAAGCAGACATATGTGAGGTTGCTAAAGAAGAGGAGCAGAAATGAAGCTACTGTAGTCAAATGGCCTTACTTTGATGTTTTTGAGCAAATTTACAGTAATAATGGAGAATATCAACCCGAAATCTCGCAGAAGATTCAGGAAGGCACTACAGATAGTGTTGCCAAGGCACTGTTGTCCATGGCAGAACCTACCAAGTATGAATCCAGACATGATAGCGGAGAATGCTCTACAGGACCAAGTATGGACAGAAGAAAATTATCCAGAAAAAAACTAACAGATTTTAAAAAGGCTACCTTAGAAATGAGAAATAGACAGAAAGTAATAGAAGATAAACTAGATAGATTAATTCATATTGTAGAAGAATCAAATAACATACAAAAAGAGAGAAATAGATTGTTTCAGTTGTTTTTAGATGGTCTACCTAAGACTAGTCCGGGGCCTCCTTGAAAAGCATATTCTGAAGTAATAAAATAAAACAAAGTAGTTATGAAAACAAATTTTTATGCTATAACTATTGAAACTTTATATTTATGAAAATAAGTCACTAGTTTTATAAATTTATTGAATTGAGCAACAAATAATGAGTGAATTTTACTAATTGTTAATTATTTAAATAATGAATTAGCCCAGAATAAAATAAATTCCTATGTTTACAAAGGAAAATCCTTGATTTATTTTTTTAATCTATTAAACCTCAAAGCACGTCTATTAAAAAATTGCTACAAAAATACAAGGAAACTAGGTGTCATTGTTAAATTAAATAGGTATTATACTTACATGTCTACAAGTTTCACATGATGACATAAGTATACCTGTTACTGTAAAATATAATCATAATACTTGTTTCACATGCATATTTACATTCAAAAGTATGTTCACTAATTTTCAACCAACTAGGTACTCCACAAAACAGTCCCATGTCCTTATTAAAACAGGTACACAACTTATGCAATTTTTATTTGCATTCTATGAATTGTAAAAAGAAAACTAGACCACATAACCTTCTTTGGACCCTTTCCCAGTGGCCATTTATTCATTGATCTGGTTAATATAGTCTTATCAGTCCTATTTTACTTCAGTTAACATTTCAATGGGCTCTCTTTATGCTTATTAAACTGTTACTGATTCAATCACCATAAACCTTTATAGGCACCAAGGACCATTAGATATGAGTAGATACCGTTTTAAGTGATCATTTTCTACTCTTAACTGGGTTAAACACTTCTTGATACTAGCTGTTTCTCGCGGCGTTTCCCATAATAATGACTAGGCTACATGTTTTAGGACTATACCACAGACTATAGGTACTATCTCTATGTTAAAAACCATAATCACCGGTCTATTATTTTATTATTCATAATTTGCGAGTACTGATATTCGAAAAAAAAATCAAATAAGCTTATAAATTGTAAGTAAATACTTAACTCTTCATTAATAAGTCTTACAATTACAATAAATTTATATTCTTAATCCCAATTAGCTACATATTTAAAGTTACACGAAACATTCCCTGCCACTAAAAGTAGTTTTCTCGCAATTGACGAATGCCACTAAGCTACTAATTGGCGAAGTATTCTTCAGAACACACACTCTTTAGTTGATTACGAGTAATTTTCTTATTGCCACAGGAGAGTAGGCAGAAATACGATCTGTCTGAACTATGGACTAAGGAACTTTATGTAGTGCTCTAGATTAGTCTAGAGTCTAGACTTTAGTGCAGTGCTAGTGCTTGGTCAGTGTAGTGTAGTAGGTGTCAAGTTTCAGTAAAATTAGAGCAGTGTTTTAGTGATTTTATTTAAGAAATATAAGGAGAGTCATGTGAGTAGACAAAACCCTAGGAAATCCCAATTCCAACTTTGTTCTTTATTTGTCCTGTTTACTATGACTAACAAAAATAAAATGATTTAGGCTAAACATTTTTGCTGGAAAAAGACTTAAATTATACCTACTTTATTAAAGCTTTTTAACTTAGAGTAGACAGATAAATACTGTAGATCTTATTAAACTTAGTTAATACTTTTTTGTTTGTATTAGCAAACTTAACATTAATCAGAAGTACATGTAACTCAAACCATTGGTTTTGGTTTTTTGGTAACAAAAAGTTAGCGTGCCTGCGCAGGCACGCTAAGTGTGCGCACACGCTGAGTTTCGGGAATCAGGACTCGACTTCAGAACGAGTTATTGTTGCTGTGTCATGTTTTTTGGTGGATTTTTGAATATGCTGGTTTAGGGTTAGCACGCGTTTAAAAATTCTTAGAGTATTAAGTAGTAATTAATCGATTTTCAATGCGAAGTGAATTTCTGTCAAAGTAAACCAGCTCTTTCTTATGAAACTGATAGATCTTGTTTAAAAAAATAAATAAATATTACTTATCCACTATAAATAAAAATAAAATGAAATAAATTTTGTTTATTTTGCATAATTTTGTTTCACAAAATGTTATTGGGATTCCAAAACCTCCCGAACTAGTTTTACTGTGTCTCGGGAGCCAATGGCTTGCTTGTTATTAACATGCATAATCCATGTTATTTATAGAGGAACAAGTCCATAGTATATAAATAAATATTTAGAACAATTAAAACCAATCAATTCCATTAGCTATATATTAAGAACCCATGGCATTAGCTAACGAGTTTCTACATAATGATTGACCTCGTCGTCAACCCTATACGAATACGAGTAAATTCTCCCCCTTGATCTACAAACCAGCTTTGATCAACGGTCAGGTCAGTCGTGTCCCGAATTCAGCACGGGAGAGTCGCGTAAGTAACTATTCATTAGTTAGGTAATATAATACAAATAGTAATACTTATCCACGTGCATCTTGGTCCAGTAACGGCAGTTATAACGTAAAGTAATGCTTTTGTTTTATCAGTACCACTTTAACTAATAAATGCATATGAATCATTTATATTGACTACCACTGATGATTGGCAAAGTTATATGAAATTTGAAAAGATCGTTCAATAGACTGTTGAAATATCGTATGGAAATTACATATTATTTTATCATTTTCTGCTTTTTTGCCTCGGTTCATTTTATATAGGAAAACGTCGCATTTTCCTCCCGGCTTGCACGTGCGTGTGTCAAAATAATTGCGTTTGCGATGTACAAGCTATTTCAGAATTCCTCGGTCGCCATCCTAAATAACAATACTAAAGCATTTTATTTCGCGAAGCTATAAGTAAATTAGAATTTAAATGTTAGAAACTATTTTACAGACCTTATCAGTAGGTAGATGTAATAATTTATTATTTGCGTACATTTGCATCTTGAATTCGGTAAACTCATTGGAAACGGGCTGTATTCAAATAACCATACAGTCACGTGGCCAACGCTAGACAGATATGTTTAAAAAAATACTGGAACCTATACTTCATTTAAAAAGTTGTGAGACTCAGTATACTCGTATTTAATTTTATATGAAACTACTGGAGTTTCGTTGCTTCTTTCGAGTTCTGTAGAAAGTAGTGTATGTCACTCTACCTGCTACCACTTTACATAAAAATACGATGATTACTTGATTGCGGCGTCAAAGAGGTTCAAACAAACCAACAAATGCCTTCTTTATATTTCCTTAGTAATACAATCCATCCATCAATAATTCTATTGAATCTAAATGAATCCCAAATAATGTTTCTCTCTCCAGACTTCCGTTCGTCCAAGTCGAGCCTGTCGAAGGGCAAGGAGAAGGCGTCTCCGGACGGTGCCGAGGAGAAGCTGCTGTCCAAGGAGGACGAGGCCAAGATCGTGAGGGTGGACATGGCAGACGCCAAGTACGTGGTGGGGGACCACAGGAATGGAGACGCTAAGATCGAACTGGACGCCAATAAGAGGGTAAGTTCTTATTGTACTAGCTGCGCCGAGTTAGTCTTACCAACCTATGTGGTATATATATTATTCCTCCTAGCCTTTCTAGGCTACGGCGACCGTTCTGTTAAGATGACAACTGTATGACTCATAAAAAGCAGACCACCCGCTAACATACACCATAATTTTGAAAATGGTGTCCTGGCCTGTACACACTGCAAACCTATGTGGTAATAAAAGGTCCACTCTACATACACACCAAATTTCATCCTGATAGGTTCAACTTTACGAGTGTGAATAAGAAACAAACATACATGGAAGAGATATAGCAAAGAAATAATATTGATGCTAAGAAATGTGTGTCAGTTTGTTTTGAGAAAGGTTCTTGCTATTTTATATTGCCTACAATAATTATATAAACAGTGCGTCATCGCTTTTGTTAAACAGTTATAATGCCTACTACTAGTTGAGGTAGTGTTGTTAGTTGGTCAGCACATTCATTCACGTAGTACAGCGAGAGTATAGCGTAATCAGTTTTGAACATTCAGTTCTCGATTTCGACACATCTTATTTTAACCATCAACACAAAAGTGTAATTTTAAAAAGATTTTCTTTTAATTTGAGGATAAGAGAATATCTATAAGTATTAAGAATGAACAATTTATCTTCTTAGGTGAAAGGTGACTAGTATTTTTTCTAGATAGATAGAAAGAAAGAAAACATTTATTGTGACAGATTTAACAGACAACAAACACGAGTAAAAACATAATAAACAAACATAAATTCTTTTTTTTTACATGATATAGGCTTACGCTTGACTACAACTTGCCTGATGTTAAGCAACGTTATAATCTACGATCTAGCGCGCCACAACACAGCCCCAACTCAGCAGCATGCTGGTTGTGTGGAAGCAACCAGCGCTGGTCTTCCGTTGGGGCTGTGACGTCACACACGTACAAGAAGTTAAACAGTAGGCGAATTTTCTATAAGCAAAAACTAAAGAATGATGTTTGTCGGCAGCAATTCTCGGGCATGACGAAGGAGGAGCTGATGAAGTACGCCGACGACCCGGTGTGGGTGAACCTGCGGCGGGGCATGTTCGTGCTGTTCTGGGTGATGTGGCTGGGCATGCTGGGGGGCGCCGTCACCATCATCGTGCGCGCGCCGCGCTGTGACGCGCCCAGGGAATGGTCAGTACCTTCTTAGCAGAGTCATCGACTGCTGTCGAAAGCTTTCAAACCGTGGCGCCCTAACTAAAACTGTCTTCAGAAGCTTATTTGCCTTACTGCAATAAATAGCCTAGATCTACAACTCAGAGCGTCCTACAATCCATATAACCCACATACAACCCATCTCTTTTCTCATTTTCGGATTGTTACGCACGGGAACCCTACTAAGGTCACTACGGTTACCTGAGCAATAAACCAAAGTAACACACATAGGTACTTGTTAATTATTCTTATGTTCCTTCTTCTTCATCTTATCGTATGAAGTGGCCAACTCCGGTGTCGAGAGTTTATCAAGCCGCCCGAAAGGCCTCTGACATGGCTTAACGACTGCCATACTAGACACACAGCCGGGACCTACAATTTAACGTGTCATCCGACCCACGGAAGCGGCCAAAATGGAATGTCACTTTTCGATCACCCATCCAAGAACTTACCGCGTCGACCTTTGCTTGTTCATGTGCATGTCATCATGTCCTTTCTAAAAATAGGTGATATTTCCAGGTACGAAAGGTACTCGATGGTAGAGTCTGACGGCATGTCGTTGGACGAGCTGAAGCCGGAACTGCAGCAGATGAGCACGGACGCGGTGCACGGCGTGTTCGTGGACGTGCCGACTTATGATAATGATGGTGACTTCCTCACACGGTTTAAGAACTTCGCCAATGAGGCTAAGAAGGTTGGAGTCAAGTGAGTATAGAGAAAGTTATTAAACCTACTCTATTTAATAGTAAAACAATAGAGAAATAAAATTGTAACGAACCCTAATCTTTTTCTGCTTGCATCTGACTTGCTAGTATTGAAAGTGATGTTATAAAAAACTTAGTAGAATTAAAAAAATATATGTATAAAGATATTTAATAGACCGGTAGATCGGTAAATATCTAATAAACATATACTTACTTATGTTTGTTTGATAGACACATTTCTGTGTCTATTACCGAAGCTCCAGGCTCTGTTATTTACTTACTAGCTGTGCCAGCGACTTCGTCCGCATGGAATAGTTATTACCATAAAAACGGTTCTAGTGAGATAATATTTAAAGATAGACATATACCGTTGCAGACATTTTGTTAGATACTTTCAAGAGAAATAATTCTTTCATACATATTTTTTTGATATCTTGAACCGTTTTCGCAGTTCCGTTGCTGCGAAAACGGCCCTCAAAGATGAATAATTTTCCCCGTTTTTTTCACATTTTCCATTGTTTCTTCGCTCCTATTAGTTGCAGCGTGATGTTATATAGCCTAAAGCCTTCCGCGATAAATGGTCTATCCAACACAAAAAGAATTTTTCAATTCGCACCAGTAGTTCCTGAGATTAGTGCGTTCAAACAAACAAACAAACTCTTCAGCTTTATAATATTAGTATAGATAGACATTTTGAACAAGGATCCAAATTCTTATAAAAGAATAAACGTTTATTTGACCTGTTTACAAAGATACAGGTATTGTAATAGTGAACATTTGAAATTGTACTATGAAATAGGGCTTAGGACTATGCAATAGTTGGTGAACCCTGGACATATTAGATAGTATTTTAATAAAAACCTGGCAATCAAAATATGACTATAATAGTTATGATTGCTTATTTTCCGATATTACATATTTCGTCTAGTTTTATTTATGTACCTATATCTCTGCTGGTGACTTTACATTAATGTTCCTTTCCAGAGTGATAGTAAACCTGACGCCCAACTTCGTGCACAAGACGCACCCGTGGTTCGTGCAGAGCGAAAACAACTCGGTTCCGTACGACGACTACTTCCTGTGGGCGCCGGTCAAGAACCACAACAACAGCGGAGACCCCGCGCCGCCTAACAACTGGGTTCGTTACGTTTATATAATATTTATTGGCTTTAATTTTTAAATTTAAAATTAATTAAATTAAAATAAATTGTTCTTTCATAACTGGACCCAAAAAGGTCATTGCCCCCTGACAAACCAACCTTTTAACGTAATAATACCGCCCTTAAAGGTTATGCGTTAGTTATCAACCAGTTACTTTGTGTACGCATATTTTGGAATGCTATGTCATATTCCCATAATCTACTTAATGCAGAGCTTTACTTCAATTCACCAAGTTGTAAGACAACATTTCAGCCTATGGTCTAGTGCACTTAACTAAGTAACTGGCTAAACTCATATGCAACCATTATATGTGTTTTATTATATATGCAACCAGTAGAATTCTACTTGACTTACTTACTTGATAACTATACATATACAATGTGTTTGGGGAACGATGTCGCAGATTTCAAGGGTAAGATATATGGTCGAATTCAATGTTACCATAGGTAATATTCAAGTAAGCATATTTCTTAAACTATCTTACTTAGGACAATGATTTAAACAGTGGTTTTAAGCTCATATTATAAAGTAATAAAAAAACATTAGAAAACTTGGGGTTGACAGCTTTAATTTTAAAATAAATCCAATAATTAAAAAAAAATTAAAAAATAATATGTTTTTCAGCTATTAGATTTTTTTGGAGTAAAAGGAATATGGTTTGTAAAATATTTTATCACACACTTATTAGCGATACTGTGAACTCCCAAATGAGACATTTTTCAGTCTTGTAGGAGGTTCACACGCCAAAATATCACTAAATTAGCACAAGCACCCGTGACTCCATAACATAAAAAGTAAAATGGTCCTTATTTTACCTAGGTAGCATAAAAAAAAATCGAAGTGTGATTTGTCGATGAATTCGACCATATATCTTACCCTTGAAATGTGCGACATCGTTCCCCAAACACATTGTATACAAAAGAAAAACCTTTATTCATGTTACCAACATGTCAAACATTATATTATGTACATATTGCGCAAATTCATTATTAAGTCAAAATTTTACACGATAAATATAAAACACACACAAACAGACCACCGAACAAACACTATTTCCCGCCTATACATATATTAACTTAATATTTTCCCCAGGTGTCGACCCTCAACCAACCAGCGTGGAGCTACAGCCCCGGGCGCAAGGCGTTCTACCTGCACCAGTACGGAGAGGAGCAGCCCGACCTCAACTTCAGGAACGAGGCCGTGCTCAAGGAGTTCACAGACATACTGGCCAAGTGGATGCAGGCGGGGGCGGATGGAGTCAGGTACATGTATAGTTTTACTTAATAAAAGGGTTAGAAATTTATTTCCATAACATGGAAGCAAAAGATGGATTTAAAGCACTGAAATTATTTACATAAAGAAAAGGTATATATATATATATCAACTAATCATGTAAGTGTTTCGGTCTCTCTCTCAAAAATAAAATAACAATACTACCTAAGGAAATACACCATGAAAGAAAAAAAAGCATAATTAAAATTGGTTCATAAATAACGGAGTAATTACACAAAAAAAAACCATTCAATTGAATTGAGAATCTCTTTTTGAAGTCGATTCGGTTCGGAATTTATCCTTGTCACTTCCGTATGATATTAAACTAATATCTTATCTGGTACATCCAGGTTGAACCACGCGCGCCACCTGCTGGTGAACTCCAGTTTCCCCGACGAGGAGATGAACTCCGGTCACGGTAGCAACCCGGCCGCGGACCACACCTCGTACGACTTCTGGAGGCACAAGGAGACCACCGACTTCCCCGGACTCGAGGGACTCATGACCAAGTTTGCTGCAGTGGTGGAAGCTAATGGAGATAGCAGTGGTATGTGGTGACCTTAGTTATTCAGCTAATCAGCTATTATAAAAAAAAAATCAGGACATATACACAGCGCCATCTCTCTTAAGTCGTATTTCCTCATGACTGAGGGTCGTGACTCCCCCGCAGAATTAATTCGTTAGAGGAGTTCTCTTGGGCAGATACATCGTGGTGGGCGCCCAAGTCCTTCCACGGAAGACACATGTCCTCGGATATTGCGGTCCTCAAACATGTCGGTTTCCTCACGATGTTTTCCTTCACCGTTAAGCGATTGCAAATCCACACATATCTTGAAAATGCAAGTCATTGGTGTAGGGCCGGATACAAATCAGGGTGCGTCTGGATGAAAATCATACACTGGAACCGCTGAGCCACACTCGCTTTTGAGCACGTGATCCAGATCCAGATCCTTAGTCATGAGGAAATACGACTCAAGAGAGAGATTCACTTGTGATTTTTCTTTATCGTTATTTTTTTTTTCTTGTCTCAACAATTGTCTCAATCACGTCCCGTTCCAGATCGCAAGGTGTTCACCGTGAGAGAGGAGGGCTCGCTCCCGGAGTTGTTCCGCCTGGCCGGCAACGTGTCGTTCCTGCGCCCGCCGAGCGCCGGCGCGGTGTCCGTCGCCAACGCCAGCGCCGCCGCGCTCACGCTGCGGAAGGTGCTCGCCCAGCACTGGCCTCTAGTTCAGGTATATACACACTACTATACATATAATAACAATACGGATTTCCTCTAGTGTTGTCCAAACTAGGTTACCTGGAAGAGAACACTTTAGTGATAAGGTCGCCCAATGTCCCTGATTACCTTCTACCTTTCTATGTAAATGGTATTCTTTATTTTGGTGTACAATCAAGTATATTTGATTGCTTGATTGATTGATAATAAAGCTGAAGAGGGTTAAAAATCTTTACATATAAGATATTAGAAAAAAAAGTGTTTGCGTTTTATTTTAAATCGATACTAAAACACGTATCAGCATTTTTATATAAACTTTGTCTGTTTATATGTGTCTCTGTTTATATAAACGCTCATCACGCAAAAACGGCTGAACAGATCATCACAATTTTTGCTATGTAGGTAATATGAGGCCTTAGGAGTGTCATAGGCTAGTTTTTATCATGAACTAATTAATACGAGCGAAGTTGCGGGCGTCCACTAGTATACTATACAGTAGTAACTCTAAAACGGTATATACCAGAGTTGTTCCGTCTGGCTGGCGACGTGATATTACTATGCCGACGCCTTGTCAATCGCCAACGCCAACGCGATTATTAAAATTAATGGGTTTTTTTAGCTTTTTGAACCCATATGCAACAGCATTATGTAAACTGTATATTGTAATATTGGCAGGCGATTAAATTGTGTTATTATATTGTTCCCAGTTGAAGGGCGACGCGGAGTCAGGTCCCGGGCTGGCGCTGTTCTCGATGGTGCTGCCAGCCACGCCGGTGCTGGATATACAGATGCTGCGGGAGAACGCTACGGTAACTAACATTCATAGTCCATTTAATATTCGTCATCAAATAACAAAGGTCTAGCCAGAAACAAGAAGAAGAAAGAAGGATTTTCTAAACTAGATAACTTAATAGAAATTTAATTGCTGTAATAATACCATTCTTAAATTTTCCTAATCACGCGACGCAACAAGAGTAAAAAACAGCACCACCACTGGTTCCTATTTGCATTTGTGGTGTTGTCTGGGCCGTGAGTTGCAGCCTAACTCTTAAATGTACGTATGGAGGTAAACAAGTCAGTTTTCCACTCTTAGGTTAAAACACTAACAATATTCATCAAGTTTTTATTACTAACCCATGAATCATGTAGGTGTCCCAATAAATCAATTTTGAATTAGAATTAAATTATAAAAAATTAAATATATCCCAGGACATTTTCCACAGCGCCATCTAGCCCCAAACTAAAGATACTTAAATGCAATGTGTGTATATTCCAGGCGGAGTTGAAGGCGGTGCGCGAGGACATGAGCGTGCAGCACGGCCACCACGCCGTCCTCGCCGTGCCGGCAGGGGCCAGCACTGAGCCCAGCCTGCTGGCGTGTGCCAGGTATGTACCTACTACATTATATACTTTTGAAATGTGTCAATCATTACATTTGAGACTATTGAGTGCTCGCTCGCATTAAGAAGTAAAACTTGCATCCCCATTATTATTATTATTTCATCCCTTTAAAAGTGGCATTCCCAAAAATCCTTTCTTAGCGGATGCCTACGTCATAACATCTACCTTCATTCCAAATTTCAGTCCAATCCGACCAGCCCCTTTAGACAAGAGGCGTATTTTAGTGAGCGTACTGACGGTCGCTTATGAAATAGAAAGACCAATGTATGGGAGTGACGCAATATTTCCCCCCGTTGAGCGCATCGTGAAGTCAATCCCATACAATGCTCTTTTTATTCCATTAGTGAGCGACATAACGCTCACTAAAATACGCCTCTTGTCTAAGAGGGCAGTGGTTTGGGCTGTGCGTTGATAGATCACTATATTAGTCAGACACCTTTCAGTTTTTTGAGTGTCAGTTACCTTTTAGACCCTCTCCAGCTTTATTATATGTATAGCTACGTGTTGTCTGTGGCTGCAGGTGGAAGGACAAGGGCGTGCTGGCGGTGTTCAACCCGGGCGCCGCGGCGGCGGCCGCCAACCTGACGCGCGTGCCGCAGCTGCCGCGCCACCTCGCCGTGCTGCGGGTGTCGCGCCCGCCTGCTGACACTGCTAAGTACGTATACTGTACTACATTATTTTTATTTATCACTAAAATTTCAATCACAGTGTAGCATTTAGTTTCCCGGTTTGTATTCGGCTGTCGCCAAGTCAACACTTGCGTGTATTTGTCAGGGGTACAATTAGATCGGTACTAACCCCCAATGACTGATTGCCTGAGTAGACACGGACTCCCTAAGACTTCGTAAGACACCACTAGAATCATCGCTATTGACGCCCCCCGGGATTACCTACCTACTTGCGTTTATCCGGAATCAATAACAACCTTTTTGTCTATCCACAGCTTCAACCCAATTTTGTCTTTAACTATGCAAATAGACCGATTCAGGATTTTTTAAAAGTATTTTGATTCGAAATCTTGATTTGATTATTTATACCACTTCAGTTTTTTTCTTTACATGCTACTAATGTTTAAATTGTATCTTTTCCCCAGCCTGACAATGCCAGCGACCGAGCAAGCAGACAGGGTGATGGTGCCCGCCAAGTCTACAGTCCTGCTTTCCTACGAGCCGCTGGCCGCAGCTGCTAGCTAAACATATAGCTAAGCTACAAGCTGCATTATCAACAACAGCTTTATTTGGCTCACCTTGTACCGTGAGCTGCTCTCATTTGCATTTTATTGTACGTTGATCTGAATATTGAACAATATGATACATTGATACTTGATTAATATACGTTGTGAAGCATTTCATTTTATTTTAGTTAATTCTATTATGTACCTGAAATTATAGGAAATTTATTTTGATCGTTACAGAACGATTTCGGATAAAATATCTTGATAGGTTGTTTTATTTTACGACAAAAATAGGATTGTATAGGACATTTATGAATAAAACAACATTTAAAATAATGATATAGTTTACTTTCCAAATATTTGCATAGTTAACATTTAAAAAAAGCAAATCTTTTGTACAAATTTCAATTCACAATTCGATGTTAAATATGTCACGTTTTAAATTTATTAGGTCCCATAGTTTATGGCAAATGCATGATTAGTTATAACAAAATATCACTTATTTAAGAATCTGTTTAAAAATCTTAAACTAAACCTTGTTACATACAATAAGAATGAATTTAGTTACCTTCAAGACTTGCTATTTTAGGCCACAAGTTGTTATTTCGATGGCTATGAGATAAAAAAACACAGGAAATAGAATTGTAGTAAAATATCAAGCCTGGTAAGTAGTTAAACTCTGCATCTTATAAGTTTAGAATACATTGTCGTTTTTCTAAAAAATCTAAAGGGTGAAAAAGTTTATGTACCTAATAATATTGTCAATAGTTTTAAAGTCAGAACTCACCGCGTCTGTTATTATTCTAGTTGACATTTACGGGCCTGGTGAGTACTAGCTTATTAGTTTTAATTACTAACCGTGTTTCATATAAACCTGGATCAATCATTTCTTAATAAATTTAATTAGTGTTTTGTCTTGTTCATTTGTTTTGATACTATAATTACGTGGAAAAGACAAGACACTGATCAACTCGATCACTTATTGATTCATGTTTATAAGTAATTCAGTAAAATACAAATTTGCTGTCACATTAAGACAAACAATAAGAAGTGCGTCTGCGCCATTACGACTGAGATCTATGATTGTTTTTTATTCGTCATTTATACATTGTTAGGTAGATGGAGTTTTGATTAAGTAGCTACTATTGTGAATTGTATCTTGAGTTAACAGACTGATTTATCTTTATATAGAAATATCGGTTACAGAAAAGAGGCATGGGAAAAGAAGTCACTTCTTGCAGATAGTAAACAAAGTTATCAAAAAATATTTTATGGTTTTTCTGCATATGATAAGGGCTGGAATGGAAACATTTTAGTGTGATAGGAAATGCAGGTGTTACTCATCAATAAAGTTCTCTTTATGATTATTTTTATTGATAGAGTCAAGGACGTTTTAATATATCATAAAGTTGCTTGGACAGAATACCTAATATATTATTTCTACCTTTAAACTGCTCAATAGTAATTACTACGTCGAGTCCGTTTCCGCTTCGACCTCGAATACGCCATATCATGTTCCGACTTCTTCGCGCGAGTACGGCTGTGCGCTCGAGGCTCGTCGTCCACGTGGTTATTGCACGCGTATCCATGGATAAACGCTATGAGGCTCCAGATACCATAGTACAGCATCGTGGCTAAACACATCCTGAGCAGAAAGTCTTCCAAAGAGTACACCCCTCGCAAGGGCTTAGAGACGTAATCCATGGCCATGATTGGACTGTTACTAAACGCTGGAGTGAACATCAGTCACTTCTGTTCGGACTTATAATGTCGTAGAATGACTTGACAAGGTAGAAGAGAGAGTAGGTGAAAAGGATTTGTATGAAAGTGTCCAAGACCCAACCCCAGCCTGCTAGCTTAGTACCAGTCAGGACGTCGGGCATTTTAAAAAAAACTTCAGCGAGATTGTTTCCGTTCTTGTTATTGTACGGGGCTGATCTTTCAAAGGACTTGTTCAATTCTACCAATCACTGCTTGTGATTTTATGCCAGAACATATAGCCGGTCGCCACAACAATCAGAAGTTTAGCGTGCGTTTGGTTCGTGGTGACGGCGGTTGTAGTCTCTTACAGACAATAAATCTGTAACCTTTTAGTAGTTTACTAATTAGACTATTCTAGCTAGAACTTGAATTAATTGAACAACTTCACAGATCTATTTAAAAAAATCGTTAACCAACCTTTTCTATAACCAATATTTAAACTTTGAACGTTATTCAACGGGGTCACGAACTACCCACTCTTCGAAAATAGAACCGTCTTCTGTTTTCACTCTCGTATGATTGTTTAATGCAGTGTTGTTTAAAAGCCGTATGCCAACGTTTTCCTCTAGTCGCTTCCACTCTTGTATCAGGTAAGTATAGTAGTTGTTGGTTACCGCCGCTTGCTGGGCGCAGGTTTGGGCTTGTTGAACTGGAAGTCCTTGCACTTGGGGATGTGTCTCTCGGCGGCGGCCTGGTTGAAGCGGCGGCCGCAGGACGGACACTTGACGTAGTCGGGGTTCTCGGACGGAGGAGGCGGCGGGAGGTCGCTGAGCTTGCCTGGACAGTGGAGATAGTATCTTAGTTAATCACCGGGGCTTGTTAGATGGAGATGACTAATCTACTTTTAAGTTACTCACTACTTTTACAACTACTATTGCATCTGCCATATGCCATTGTGCTCCATTTTAATCGATGATTGTAATACATGGTAAGTAGGTATCAACTGTTGTGCAATATATAATAATTTAATTTTGATGCTAAGGAGACACGATGGTGATGGATATGAAAAACATGGCATCTGGGAAAAACTGTTAAAGTCTTAATTGTCAGGATTTCCTATGATAGGTAGAAAATGTTCTACAACCTAAGTACCTCCTTCAATTACATTAGCTTACAAGACAAATTGGAGTCAAGCATGATCGTATCCGTTACATAGAAAAAATGCCCATAATAAAATTTGCACACAGCGCCATCTATCCCTACACTAAGCAAATGATTGTGTCGTGGGTACGAGCGGACGGATATAATACTTACTCATATTATACTTTTCTTTTGTAAATACATACTTATTAATAGAAACGACTAGACTCAGTGTAGGGACTTGGCTTGCCTAAAATCTACATTCATCAAGTCGATGTAAAATCGAATATATCTCACTCGCGCATTTACCCCGCGCGCGCGCATCTCTAAAAAGAATGACGTTTACATCGACAGTGCTGCTCCAACCCTTGAACAGAAAGTACGTTACGCAAAACAATCTAAAAATATCACGCGAGTGTTATAACCTAATCAGTGATCCCGTACATCTATATTGTGTGTTCCGATACTTGGACTTTACCTGGATGCCAGGAGGCGTCCAGGACTCGCCGACGACCACATTCAGGAGGACTTGCTGCAGGCCAGGTTTTTTTTAGAGAAAAAAGGGGTAAGTACACATGACACTAGTAATAATTAATTAATAAATTTAAAATTCATAGATACTTGTGTCTCGCGGGAATCGAACCTGCAACCCCAGATTAGAAGGCAGATCCATTACCAACTAAGCTGGTAGTGGCTCTACCTTCAGGGCAGTCAAAATGTTTCTAATCTTAAAGGAGAGTCTTACCCCCAGCCTGCAGATGCGCCTGCACCTGCTTGGCAGCTCGGATGGCGTTGATGAACTCCTCGTGCTTCTGCCTCCAGTTGTTGTTGAGCGGTTTGCCGACCTTCGTGGAGGAGGTGGTCGAGGTGCCGCCCTTACGCAGCTTGCTTATGAACGGCTCTGCTTCCGTGCCCTGGAAGAATGGAGGGTTTAGTATGGAGAATGATGAGACGAGTCATGCGACAGTTGAAAACGCTTGTCCATTTCAACGGCAGTGTAGAGGACAAATCAATTTCAACAGTTCCTTTATTTTTAATTCGATGAAAACAAACCAATCTTAACAGTCTTGTACTTGAAAGGGATTTGGGATTTTGGTTTTTGGCCATCGGTAAGCCGTGGCCATGCCGAGTTTTTTTTTAAATCTTACAACCTCTAATGGTAGGAAGGTAGTCAGTTGAATCTTACGATTTTTAACATTATCCACATAGGGTAAGGCAGTAAAAAGTCATTATATAAACATGCGTAAGGGGTAAAGCAACGTTTTTACAAGTGTGTAAAGTGCTGTACACATTAATTTCATATCCGGTGTGGTGATTTAGACGGCACAAAATGTATAATGTTTAAAGTCTCTTTTTTCATGAAAATTAGAAGTAAATAGATGTATGTAGTAATGCAATGCCAATCTCTCTGGATTTGGTTTTTATTAAACTGTTGATTTGGTGTATGGGGCAAAGTGTGTGACAAGAATGAAAGGATAGTAAATAATTATTGTTTTGCTTGCCTTGAACCCCACAGCTTCTGTGCCCTAAAACAGTATGTCAACATGAAATAGACGTTTTGTTTGATGAAAATATTTTGAAGAAATTAATTTATTGTATCTTAACTTATGCCAATCATCGTCGAACCCAGTCAGGCATGAATTTTGGAGGATATATTGAGAAAAATAACTCGGGGTGTTAAAATTTGTTTGTTTTGTTTGTCCCATTAATTCAATAATTTTCTTTAGCGCGTAAGTCAGTCGCAAATTACCAATTACTTGCTTCGATACTCGTTCAGGCTGTATCAAATAAATCGTCTAAAGTCTAACACTGTCGGGCTTTGTAGTCCCATAAGAGCTTGGAAGAGGCACAGATAATAATAATAGATAGATATTAATTATGGCGCATCTTACCGCAAGTCGATGTTTGAGCGCATCAAAGGGCTTCCTCTTCTTGGCGTGTGCCTTCTTGCATATGTCCTGGTGCTTGGCGAGCCTGTCGGGCGC
The DNA here is from genome assembly GCA_964023185.1 of Macaria liturata. Taxonomy (NCBI): domain Eukaryota; kingdom Metazoa; phylum Arthropoda; class Insecta; order Lepidoptera; family Geometridae; genus Macaria; species Macaria liturata. The sequence continues at coordinate 1,735,830 of OZ026809.1, forward strand.
GAACCTGCGGCCGCACACCACGCACGCGTCGCCGGAGCCCGCCGAGCCTGCCGCGGCAGCTGACGCAGACGGCGAGGCTACCCCGCGTGGCTTCGCCCCGCTGCTCGGGCTCGCCTTCTGGAGATTTAGATAGACTTTCTATTTACGACGTCAAACGATCAAGTCATGTGCTTAATGGTTATCCGCTCTTGGCTATTTCAGTTACATTAACAACCTGAGTTTTGTCTTCTTATCGTATGCGAAGGCTAACTGGTGTTGAGAGTGTACAAACCGCCCGCTTAGAGAGTATGCTATTCAGGGTGTCACTGCTCATTAACGTGACACATACTTTAAAGATGATCCCGAAGATGATGAGAATCTCGATGAAGTCTGTGAGTATGTATGTATGTTTGTACGTACTATTTTGCGTACAAATTATTTAAACTTAATAATCCGTTAAAGTAAAAAAAAACCATCTAGGTACTCGTATATAATGAAGTGGCTTACCACAACTGGTTGGCTTTTCTGTTGAGAACCCTGAAATGAGAATTTTAGAATAAAGTTTCAGTTTATACAAATTACAATAGAGACTTTTGATCAAAATTTAATATTCCTAGAAGGAATTTTACAGTAAGTTTATGAAGGTATTTATGAATATATAATCGTCTGACACCACACTAGCTTAAGACCATTCAGGATACCCTGTGGTGACAAAAACAACTTTAATTTCCACTGACAAACAATCCTGGCTTTTTCTCCACAGTTTATGCCGCACCCCCATGTATGGTGACACTCGATCCGACCACACAGACGTGTTTGGGGTTAGTTGTGAAAAATATCATAAATAGTAGGTATAACATACATATTCTCATGTACTCACTCTCTGCATGGCACCTCGAGGTTTACTGGTGTCTGAAACCTGGAAAAGACATTTTTATTCACTTTTTATATGGAATTGCATTGGAGGATATATTTTTTAGTTTTACGAAAATTTGAAAGCTTCAAGATGCCATGTCTATTTGACAATATGTGAAGTTTAAATTTAGAAAATATATTTGACATTATAGGTTGAGGTTGCATAGGTTTTGTATCAAATGGAAAGGAAAGAGGACGATAGATACTCGAACCGCGCAATATCTTATTTATTCATACTTGCACACATACAATTAAATTCAATAATAAAATCAATTCCATTCTTTCAATAATCATAGTACAGAACTTTGTGACTACTTACTGCATTTTCACTGAGCACCCTCTTCGGCGTGGGTGCCGGCTGGGACTTCGGTTTGGCTGGACTTGATCTGGCTGGCGGACTTCTGCGGATAAAAAAAAACATTTATTTTAGCTAAGATTATACGCGGTTATGTTATAGTTTTAAGTAACGGAGTGGGAATGATTAGATCTCTTTAAGAAACATCTTACCTTCCAGATGGTGGTATGGATGAACGGACACGTTTAATTTGTTGGCACAACGATATCAGCATTAATACAGCGTCAAAACTAACCTAACCAACTTTATCTTTAAGCCATGCAAGAGAAAAAGACATATGTACCTATTCCGAAACTTTCCTCTTCAAAATATTAGCAGTGTAATTCCTCCAGCCTTAATCTGTAAAAGCTATAAATAAATATTTTTCTTTCTTTCTTACCTTCTGGGTGGTGGTTTGACCTCCTGCCGCACAGGCTGGGGCCGCGCCACTGGTTCAGGTGACCTCGGCGTGGGGATGGGCGCCAGGGCTTCGGGGAAGGTCTCGTCTTCCAGCTGGTAGTTATTCTCCTCATCACGCTTGTCCACCTCGTCCGTGGGAATCATCTCTCCGTTGCTTCGGGGGAGCTGGGAACGATTAAAATAATTTTTTTTTTTTTTTTTAGTAAACGGATTGTTGCGATCGTTGTTTCGTTTTTCCGTGGTTACAATACTATCGACTTTCTTGTTTTCTTGTTCTAAGTTGCTTGGCAATGTATTGTGAGGGTTTTGGCCTTTCGTGCGTTACCAATGGAGACAAAATCTCCATTGGTTTCCAAACTTTCTTTTCTGTAGGAAGTAAGATGCCTTACTGCCGAATGCACGGCTTGGTATAACGGTAGTTTATTCACATTATGTTCAGAATAGGTACACGATGAGATAATTACATAAACGAAAGATAGTTACGGTAAAAAAACTAGCTATTTAACACAGTAAAATCTCAGAAAAAATATCTACTTTCATCTCTGATTTGCACATTTCAAAATGAATCGATTAGAATGTAGTTTTCGAGTAATCGAAAGCGTTTAGCTACGTAATTTTAATTTTTGCGTCGTTGCATTTAGAAATGCAGTGAAAGGCGTGTCTATTTACAAACAAACTTACAGCGAGTTTTAGCGAGTTGAGGTCCGGTTCGTGGTTGTGATTGAGATCGCCTGAACCGTTCACTATGCTCTCCGACTTCTGGAATGTAAACAAGAGGATATTAAATATAAATATCTACAACTATTGAAACTTGAAAAGAGTAGCTAACTCTGGTGACAAGAGTTTTCCAAGCGCCCTTACGGCCTCTGACATTGCGTATAACAGCCTTAAAATCACAAACAGCCGAGATCATAATCAATACTGTCGTTAACATCGGTATTTTTTTATTTTCAAATACATATCTCCACTAGCTGACCAATGCTATTATTACTCTTACGCTGTACTCACATGATGTATAACTTTCTTAACGCTATGTGTGGTGGAGGTGACCTTGGCCGCTCGCTTCTCCACGCTGACGCGGGAGGTGGTGGACACCTTGGAGTATCCATTGGGCAGGGCCTTGCGCGTGCGCTCCGTGTTGTGGATGGGCTGTAGGGGGTAGCTCTTGTCTATGCCCTTCGTTCGCCGCTCCTCGAACATTTGCCGCACCTGGGGGAAAATGTTGGAAAAACTTAGGTCATGTTTGGATAAATGATAAGAGAACCATTGTGGAACATTAAATTGTTATTCTGAAGTAAAGCAGCCATATAGTCAACTCATCTCGAGCGATTGTATTGTCGCTTAGCAGCGTCATACGTATCGTTTCATTACTTAAAGTTTTTGAGGAGGTTGTTTTAGTCACTATTGGCAGTTTTCGGTTTTTGCCCTCAAAACATGTTGGGAATGGCCAAAATTATTCCCTATATTTACAAAGTGCTCCTAACAATAATCTTAACTGGTAATACGAATAGTTACCTTGCCAGGTTGGTGGGTGACAGCAGCTACTGGCTGCGGCGGCGTGCTGCTGACGCTGTGCCCGTTACTGACGTGCCCGTTGCTCGGCGAGTGTCGCACCTTGTCCAGGGCACGGGTCTGTTGTGCCTCGTACAGAGAGGCGATCTTCATCTCGCGCTCGGCCATCTGCTTCTGTTGAAATCGCGCCTGAAAATAAAGAAAATGAGGGTTAGGATAAAGAATTGACTTCATTAAGTTTTTGCTAGTAATATTCTGTGATATAGGTACATAAACGTTATAGTAGCATAGTTTGAATTGAAAAACACATGATAGATAGATATAGATAGATAGATATAACTCTTTATTGTAACACACATTGAAAAAAAAAGACAAACAGGAACACAAAAGACTTAAAAAAATAGTGCCACAACTGGCGGCCTTATCGCTAATAGCGATTTCTTCCAGGCAACCGTAGCAGTAACATGATTCTGATACAAAAAAAAAAATAAAGGAAACAACGGTTTTGTTTTTCATCCTAGCTAATGCAATAATTTTACGCGGTAAGGAATTCTTGCAGATTTTGATTACCATATTCTGAGAAGAAACATAATTGACCAATCCAGAGTTCCGAGACGGATCAAATATCGGGTTCAGTTGAAGCAAGCATGCGCAAAATGCACATACAATGGTCATAACATCAACAAACTATATAGCAACAAAGTATGAAACAGCCGATTATGTATGTTACGATAACGATCGGAACATAATACCGGCCCACGCGCATTACGAGTAAGACTTGTTTTCGCTCCCAATGTGATTATTTTGTAAGCTGCCTTTATAAAGAACGAGGTTTTAATCGATGTAATAGTCATATCTTATTTTGTGACCTTAGAGTTTTTGATTTCGTTGTCTTATTTACTAACCATTTCATGAACACAAATGAAGTTTTTCTAAAGAAATGCGATCGTAAAGCGTATCTTTGTGACAAACGTAGGTACTGGTATTGGTTGGGTAAAACACAATGATTCAGTTTTTGTCTAACGTCTAGCTATTCTACAAGTAAACTAGTAATTAATGATTCATGTAATTAGCAGTGGGCGAGAACACTGCGAGCTAGCTTGTTGTTTAAGAAATCAAAAGTGACCTTTTGCTTTTGAAGAGAATAGAGATAAATTAGTTTTTAACAGAATTGACATTAAAGCGTATTGTTTGTTACTCATAAACTTGATTCACCTATTCTTCCTTATCCTATCTCAGTTTCGAATATCCGGACCATCAGTACATGACTGTTGATATCCTGGATTACGATAAATAAGCATAAATCTAGAGTAAGTAAAGTAAAGTAAGTTCATATGAGAGTGGCCAACACTGGTTTCAGAGTTTTCAAACCGCCATAGGAGCTTCTGACAATCCTTGGCTTAACAATTGCCATAATATGGCAAATAGGTCCAAGGGAGAGATGGTAATAGACTACATAGGTACGATAGGTTTATAATTATCGAGTGTAACGTGATACACTGGTAGCGGCCATTTACAGCTCAATTAGTCTGATTAGACAGCAACTGTGGACTGTAAACTACTAATCATCCCAAGGTCCGAAGATTATGGTAATAACAAAGCTATTACCACAAACTAAATTATTCAAAATTAAGGAAACAAGAGCAAACACAAGCGTCACATATGAGGAGTTATTACAATGAAAAGCATTCCAAAAACGTCAATAGTCAAATAGTAAACGCTTTGTAATTCGAAATACAGAATAAAATAAAATTATAAGCTTGAATGTCTTCTTCAAGTAAAAATGAGTGCAATATCCCTCCCTGGCTTTTGTGCGTTTGACTAATTACTTAAATTAGGTATTTACGGGCCGTACTATTACTCTAATAGACTTGCAGTGTATTGTTTTGATAATATTAAAAAATAACCCTATATAAAATAATAAATAATTTAAAGAAACAGGCAAATCGAGCTATGAATCGGATAAGAGTGGGTAATCAGCGGTGTTTGCTAAGTGCTTACCATCGCCAGGACGTGCGATTGCATCGATGCATATTGCAATGTGAGACGCGAGCTCGCACGATTACCGTGTAAATAGGTAACTACTTACAAACTTACCAAACAGTTTATGCATATATGTATACGATATCGTGAGTTGCGATGGAGTTTAGGGAGTGAGTAGAATCTTAAAATGCACTTTGAAAATACACGAGTGTTTTATCCAGGCATGTACATAGATATATGATCACCACGAAGGTTACTTGTAGATTTAAAAAACTGATGTAGTGGTCAAAGACAATTTTTGGAATACTGTACAAGACAGGTCTGAATCTACAGGCGAGACCAAAACTTATCCAAATTTTCATTACAATAGAAAAAAAAAACATCTACAAACATTTGATTTTTAGACAACGTGGCTTGTTCATTCTAATTCTGTAAACATTTTTCTTCATATGACAGTCAGAAAGTTTGTTTGAAGGAATATCCACACAAGCCAGTTTGTGGTCAAAGATGGAGATACCAGAAAGGTGCTGGCGGTAAATCTGCCGGAACACTCAATAAAGAGTAACCAAGTAAACATTGAAACAGACACTGTTACTTCCTGTCATTGAACAAGTGCTCATTGTCAATCGAGTGAAAGGAAAAAAAATGGGACAAAACACAATCCTCTAAAGTGTAATGCATGTGGGAGTAATCGCTGATATCTACAATCTATATCTACTCTACATGCATATTAGCGAGGACAATGTAACAAACAGAGCCATTTAGGTATATATGTAGCTTAGTAGATATCCTTAAGCAAATCGATTTCGGCTATTTGTAAAGGT
>OZ026809.1:1741996-1868817 GCA_964023185.1 Macaria liturata
CCTGTTCCCATCCCGTTTGACGAAGTGAGGATACTGTAGCGAGAAGCACAGATCCAGCTCGACATCTAGCGGAGGTACAGCGATGTCGTTGGAGCGCAGGGTGCGCTTGCTGCTGTGCATCCTGGCGGCGAGGATGACGGCGCCGGCGCCCGCGCCGCCGGCCGCGCCGCCGCCCGCCTCGCCCAGCGCACCGCACACTCGCAGCCGGGTCACGCGGAGGGTGCATAGCCTAGAACAAAGATAAGGTTCATAAGTAAATAAATATAAACAAATTAATTGCTTTTTGATGTATGTAAAGTAAAGCTTCTTTATTTATTTCTGTTGACTGTATGAGCCGCGATCGAAACTAATATAATTTTATATTCGAACGACTAGTAAGAAATCAGTTCGTTAGCTTTATTATTACCTATCACATGGTGACTGCAAAGGTTAACTACTTAATTCACCATATTGATTGAAAACAGACCAAATTCATCAATATCTTTCAAAAATGCTCGATAGGCGGACCTTAGCCGTACCTACATCTAAATGTAATTTATCAAAGACTTTGCTGCGTCACACAATTTCATGAATAATAAAATCCCGCTCCGAAATTCGCAGATGGCATGAGATTTTCAAATACCAATATGAATGAGAAATATATCACATTTCGCTATACGAACAAATGTGTTAATATCGTCGACGATTCCACGGCTCGGCTGGCTGGAAAATTGCATAGCTGTTTCATTTCATTCGTCACATCACACAGACATCATATACAAATGGAAAACATATTTCAAGGAAAGAGATATTTCTGGTAGCAATTATCCCGTGACAGCTATATCAAGAGTGAAGTGAGATGTTTTACTGAAAATGTTTTACTGAAAGCAAAACAGATACAGTTTTTTTTTGAAATATTTTTATAAGTTACATGGAATTTGATCGAGCTTGGTCATTCAATAAATTATGCAATTTCCCTAAAATTATATTTTTTTACGCGCAACAGACAGGTATTTGACCACTATGTCGTCCGAAGGGATCTGACATCATCATTGCATTCGAACCTCTTGAAACACACGTAGACAGAAAAAATATTGGACTTACTCTAAAGAATTCATAGAGTCGTAAGTTTGCAGGCCGACAGATGGATTCCGGGATTTCCGGGAGCCGTGTCACGATGAACATAAAACTAAGTGAGTTTCCCAGTTTGACAATGTTGGCGCATTCCGACATCTCCAACTTCCCAAATACTGTTTGACAGTTTTGACGCGCAAGATTCGAGGAAGCACAAGTTTGAGCACCAGCTTATTTAGTTAAGAGTTCTTTTGCTGAGCAGAATTCAAATGATGACCTAGTTTAAAACTGATAATATTTATTTTACATATTTATAAAAGCAATTCGGTGTTTGTATAGTTTTATTTGGGTAAATATTTCTCAGAAATAATAACTAACAAACAATTCTCGTTACAACTTATGAAGAGTTAAAATTACAAACAGAATATTTCAAGAAAGTCTGTGAAGAGTCCCTAAACATTTAAGAGCCAATTAAAGTCTCATAAATTAAGGCTCAACTTCAGGCGACTTTCATTAAAGTCACCGGCTACCTTTCTCACTGCTATTCTCGGACAGCGAGGTAAATAAAAGAAAAATGTTGCTCTTAAAACAAATTTCATTATATTTTCGCGTTGATTAAAACGTAATTTTTCTCCTCGACGTTGGCGCCGTTCTTTGTTTATTTGCGTACACAATAACATCCTTTGTTACGGCTTAAATGAATTCGTATAAAAAGCCTAAATTGCTTAACGAATATTATGTGAAACAACAGAATAATGAGCACGTGGATACAAAGCGCTCGAGCGAGGCGGTGGCATTTGTATGCTCTTGTGGTAGCTGCGTGTGCTTATCACAAAGCTAGAGCTTTGTATGGCGGTCAGATATTTATTTATGCAGGTCCTTTTTTCACTTACTCCCATTGTTTACATTAAAACATAAGTTATAAGAAGGCGTTTAGAGCGAAGTTATATGTGAGATTGATTGTCAATTCTAGGGTAGGTAACTTTTTACCCAGATTAATGAACTTCAACCGCGGGGCACTGCGTCTTATACTGTTTTATCTAGTCCTCTAGGTAGTACATATCTGCACATAACAAGTAAATATTGTGTTGGAGAGTATACTAGTGCAGGATATGAAGCGTCACGTACCGCGTCTATTGAATTATACTGAGATGAAGAATAACTCGACAGCCTGTTATGTAGTAGGGCTGCTGTACGTATTTAATTTATATGAACAAATGAAAAAATAAAATAAAAAATTCAAAAACTGGCATAATAAATAGATTCCCGTGGGACAGCAGTCTACAGCATGTCAAGAAGAGCTTTACGTGATGTCGCATTTATTTTAGTTCTAGATTTCAAGATTTCAGTAATTTTCAGGATTGACCGTAAAACATAAGTAGTTTCGAAGAAATCTTCGAATATATATGAAATAATGTACTGCGATGATCCAACACCTCAAAGGGCAGCACTACTCCAAAAAACAAGACATCCCTAACTGACATGTTTGTTTTTGTAATCAATTTGATTGAAGTCATCTATTTTCAGGTCTGAAGTCATGTTTCCATGTATCAATTCGAAACTGGATGGGAATAGATCATATGAATTGAAGGGCAAATATGTTATCTTTTGAACAAATTTTATAGACACGTACTTACGTATTACATCATTGGACATTAGCTCAGTGATTTCAAGCCTTAGTATCAAGTTCCTTGCATGCACAAATCATACTAAGATGCAAAAGTTTTAAGTGTGGATTTGTGTACGTGAGTTTGTACTACCTGGGCATCCAAAGAAATAACGTAACGATTAGAATTTAAACTCTAACACAATTTTATCCTGAATTAACGTAAATAACATCGCATGGCGTCACTAGTATCTTAAACCCAAAGGCTTCGCATATCCCACGAATCTTCAATAATTCGATCACGATCCTAAAGCAATACGAGGTGCAAGTCTTATCATTAGCAAATTTACTTTTTTGGACATTTCATACAGCGGCATCGAGACCGATACGAAGTAAACGCTTAAGATGGTAATTAAAATATCGCAGATCCTACAACCCTACCAGCCCGTTGATTAAGCTCTCGCCGGCTTCCTGGCGCGATCGTGAGATCGTGACAAGTTGTGCTGATTCCAAGAACGTGATCTCAACATAGTCATTTACCACACTTGTTTAATGGTAGAAGGCATCGAGTTATCAATGCTCTAGTTGGAGTTTCATTGATGTAGAATAGGAATCTAAGTCATTCCTACGTGCTTTATTGTATGCATTTGCATATGAATACATGTCTAGTATTTTACTTTGTTCTTAACCATTCTGAAGGCACTATGCTCGAAGGATGTGTGATCAAATACTGCATACACCAAAGAGCTTCATGCAGGAGAACAAACTAAACATATGTATCTTCCCCTTTCAGTTTCTAAAAACATTTAAGGTGCACAGTATGTTTAAAGCAAGTAGCGATATTCAATCATTTAAACGGATAGAAGATACATAATACATAGACAGGCACATACCATATAATACATAACATGTAAACAAATACATATTATGTATGTTTAGGTTGTCTTTAATCCCCCGTGGCCGGCCCAGACCTCTGCGATAGGAAACTAAACCAAATGTTTATCCGTTTGGATTACCAAGGGCTCACTACAATCCGATTACTTTGGATAAATAGTAACTATAGATAAAATTTATTTCAAAAAAATAAAAAACCGAGTTCATGTGTCACTAAAAAGTTAATAAATAATTTGTTTTCATTTTTGCGACTTCAAAATTCTGAATTGGGAGTATAGAATGTATCAAATTATTGAAATTTACAATCGTATAAGTATTCTTATTCAAATCCGTAATATTTCTTGTCGGTGCCAGTCACTGGTCAAACGAAATCGACGCTTGTCGAAGTCGCAGACGGCTTTGGTTTTTTTCCATACTTATCATGATAGTTATTGTACAGCTTTAATTAAATACATTTTATAAAAGCTGTGCAGCATACAAGTAAACAAGTTTCAAAAACATTTTCTCCAAAACTACTAACAAACCATTTTTATTAACGTTCAAAAATAAAGCGTCTCTCTAAAGTTAACTCAATAATACCTCACAGACGTATAATCCAATTTTTCAAACAAGGTGGAAAAAGTGAGCGTAATTCTAAAAAGAAATACGTTCCTCGGGGGAATGGAGAAAGCTGGAGTACGAGTCTTCCTCACATACGGATGGACCATTGGAAATAAGTTCGTACAGGGCTATTCATTAATATCAAAGCCGATTTATTGTCCAAGGGAACAGGATCCTGTATAAAGCGAATGCAACTCAAGGAGGAAGATTTATTTAAAATATGGGCCCATCTCGGAAACAATCCCCATCGAATAAAAAAAGGATTATTGAAATCAGTTCGTAAATAATGTAGTAATCGCGTAAGATACACACAAAAAACTTTCAGAAGACTTGATAACCTCAATTTTTTGAAGTCGATTAAAAATATAGTCTGAATAGGAACCGTAGAATGAAAGAAAGAAAGAAAGAATTTGATGGATTCTACACCACAGAAATTATTAGATTCCTAAAAAGTTAGTTAGGTAGTTCAGAACCGACAGATTGTTATGGAACGACAATATGTTTATAGGCGAATTTATTGTGTTGTCCGACCCATAGCAGTCTAGTCTAATATTCGACGTTGTCAACGACCAACGAAAACTACAAAAAAAAACATATAATGTCTGTCCCTGTACATCTAGACACATCTAGATAACTAGTTTAACCACCAACGTTCTCTACTTTCCAATGGAACATCTGTTTCCTATAACTACGTATATGTAGCAGCTAGTAGTTAGAAAGGGCACTGGGGAGGCCTTATGAATAATTCACGCAGATTTTGGTTTCTGTGCAGAACTCGCCCCAAACAAATCCTGAGATTGGCCCAAAATGCTAATGTCTTAAACATCAAAACCTCTGCACACCACGGCTCGAACTTTGCTATCATATTATGTATCTTGCAAGATTAAATATGAAACTTATACATTAAAAACTAAGTAATTCTATTTAGATGACCTTTTAATAAAACTCGATGAAGTTTTTTTTTAAAATCATTTATTCATTTATACAGGGTTTTAATTAAATGTCACCCTTGTAACATTCTCGATGAAGTTTATCGAACAATGTAGCTGTGCATTGATCTGAATGAATCAGCAATAAAGACATATTATGATTATACATTTTTTTTCATCGTATGATACTGGTCAACTCATGGTTTGACGATTGATCACTACCGTGTATGACAAATAGACGAGACTTCACACAAACACACACACACAGTTCCACGTGTCTTGTTATCAGATCAACGAATCGTCTAAACGAAGGCCGTGTTTTTGGTCAGTTGCTTAGCAATATTATTAAAATACCTAAATTAATACACAAAAGCGTGTACTCAGTTACTCACATACAACAGAACTAAATATTTTATACTACAAAATTTTAGATACTGATCTATCTACTATTTCACATTATAGAAGAACCTTCTCCTCAGTAGAACTTGACCCCAATCATGTTCAGCGATAGACGGGCAATCTCTCTGCATAAATCGTATTACTTGTCGATTAAACCGAGCGTTGTTTGCGAGCGTATCGGCCCTCGTGATTCAAGCTATAAACGCCTGAGGGCCCGAGATACCAAGAATACAATATACCTATTAGACGGATGATTGTGGTGGTAAGCGAATTATATTAATACACACATATGACTACATTGTATAAAGCAAACTTGTGGCACCATATATGTATTTATGCTTAGATCTTTAAAACTACACAAAGACTTGATGTTTTTTTTTTTAGATGGAGTGATTCGAGAATAATATTTATATGTATAACTTGCTAAGGCGCGGGCAAAAGCTAGTGTTAAATAAATGAACATGACCTCTCAGATAAAATTATCAAGCGATACATCGAGAAGCTAATTAGTCTTAAACCATGAGCATATGAGACGGGGACGCGTGATAGGACTTGTAATTGATTGGTCAGGAAGGAATATGGATACTGCTAATTAAAGCTTTACTGATAAAAATGATCAATGATTCACAACTGACTAATTGGACGTTGCCTTTTTCAACCGTTATCAAGATGAATTGTACTAATCGATAATATTTAACAATGTAAAAAACATTCAATGATCAACGTCACGTGAGGTGAAAGATAGAAACTGTAGGTCCTTAAGCGTCTTTGCATTATATTTTCTATGTACCCAGGATACTTGGAAAGCTCGCCCCCGGGGGAGAAATTACTTGTAGTTTGTTTTATCGGGGCTTGTGGAGAATTGAATTAGGTCCTGCTTTATCGGGAAGAAAATAAAGTTTTATACTCCTACCAGCTAATTAATCTTTATTGTTCATCCCTCGGCGAGCCACTTTGCGGAGTAATTAAAAAGAAAATCGTGTCGGAATATGCGAGAGTATTTTGTTACTAAATTATAAAATAAATTTAAAATATATAATGTATGTTTGGAAGGGACTGCATTATACATACCAAGTTTTGAAAAAATAACCTACTATATTTTACATTACACTGAACACACTTTGTTATGTTCTTAAGTTATTAGTACATGTATCAATTTAATTTAATTGAAATTATTAACACATACATTGTATTTCTCCAAAAATCTAAATGCTGGTAAAACGAAATTGTCTGAAAAAAGGTACATCTATAGCAAGCGGTCAGTGACTGCCCGGTCAACGGCCATCCGAGCTGTTTTTGTACAAGTTTTTAACAATTTTATCTCGCTACGTCCAAGCCAGAATCTTGGGAAAGCTTATTCTTGTGGCGAAGTAAAAATAATAAAAAAGCAACGTTAAAAGAAGCTGGACAACACAACCTTTGGGAATAGCAATTCGGTCTGAGCACACAGCTGACTCCGGCAAAGTAACGAAAACTCACGAAAAATACAAAGTTTGGAACTACGTGATGAGATTGATAAATGATTCATTTCCATTTCATCGTCAATATGCTTTGGCCAAGGATTTTAATTTATTAGGTATATAAAATTTATATACCTTAATAGCTGTTTAAAATTTATATACCTTAATACATCCAGATCCAATCCAAAACTGAATTCATCAGCCACTCATGCAATGTCGAGAAAACATGTACAAAATGAATCACAGCGTCACGTTTTTAAAACTACTCTGTCACTTGATTCTGTGATTGATATGGATGCGGACAGCACTATTTTTTTTATTTTTCATAAGCAGTAAGTACTTTTGTATTTCTGGTAAAAGCAGGAAGCTAATAAAATGTACATTTTATACAAAAACCAGCAGAGAATATTTTCTTCTGTATTATAACCGGTATAAGTAAATGGTGGCCTGAATAGGGAGAAGACATGAAATGTAACTTTTATAAAACAACTTTTTTATTCGGAAAACTTTTTTATCTCGGCTACGCTGCTGAATTTTAACCAGAAAAATACCTTTTTTTCATGTTATTCCAATTCGTTTGATTTATAATTTCTACGCGGGACTATTGATTTTGTTGTTTGTATTTATGTACATATATGGATCTAAAAAGTTGGTATCGTTGAGTTGAAAATTCTTCATCGACGGTTTCTCAAATTTAATAATAGCACGAGATATTTTTTTAGTTCGCGAGGGTACAAGTATAAAAATCAAAAAAGGAAATAAACTTAAATAATCGAAAAGATGACCTATTCCAAATTACCTCATGTTGCCTTTAAAATAATAGACAAAAATAAAGAAGATCCTGAGAAAATACTCTTACAATATTTCAATACAAAGTTATCTGAGCCGTTTTATTACCGTTGGAGTTTATAAAGAAAGAGGGAAAAGTTGGCGACACAGAGACAGGCGCGCCGGAGCAAAATAAGTCGCTAGATTAATGATAAAGTTGGCGAAAATCGAGGAAGAACTTTGAAAATGTGAGCCATTTCACAAACAGTGTTTGTTTAATCGACTTGAAAATGTTGTTCGTTCTTTTTGTCATCAATTTTATCTGACTCATTTTTTAGAGCTATCGTTCAAATCGACTTTTGCTTTAGAAATCGATGTTCCTGTCTATTAAGCATACAAAAGCTTAACTTATCTTTAAAGAATCGTCATGCGCATGCATTATGTTTCTGTATGCTCCTACTGCGTATCTCCTCCATAAATATAAATCAAATTAATTCACGCATGCACTGAATACTTGCTAATCAAACTATACATTTCCAAAGCCCGTCCACCCCACTTCCTAGAGCCCCTTTATAAAGTTATGACGTCATCACGAACCCCCCGCACTGGAAAATCCTTACTTAGTAGGTACAATTATTAGGTGGGTAGTTTCTCCTTTGCAATAAACCACGGTGCAGGGGACTTTTGTGCTCCAGACAGGCACGATACTTCGTGTTAAATATGGGGGCTTTAGGTATTGTAGGTTTGCATTTAAAATGTTAGGTAAAATAACTGTGGTGTTGTAACGTTGGATAGTGTAATAATGTTTCGTGTTTTGTACAGTCAGAACAACCAGGAACATTACCTAATATTTGCAGTTTCGTGTCAAAGTCAATATATAATGGGAAGGAAAAAACGAATTACAAACTAATTTTAAAAGCACTTAAAAAGAAGTTAGATTATTATGAGATTTATTAGCTGCATTAGAATGTTTAGTTTAAAAATCTAACAAAAATGTAGCAGCCAACAACAAACCTTATGCGCAAAATTAATAAAAAACTTTTCTTCTAACATCAGCGTTTACGCCAAATCCGCCAAAGTCCATGTCACAATCATGTCAAAAGTGACCATTTAACGCGAGAACATAAACAACAACCGAACTTTCAACCGAAACATTTTTATAAAATAAACATAATATTTTGCGTAATTTTTCAGTAGAAATGTTTCGAGTCTGTACACGAGAATTGGTGTCCAGTTTCAGGTTATTCAATTACATTATCTCATAGGGTGAAATATTTAGGTCGTTTTAACATTTATTTTATACGAAATGCTCGTTACAATGATACTGAAATTATAATTTAATATGGCCTAATTTGTAGAATCGTTTTTTCATGTACATCAAGACAATTGTTTGCCTAAAATATCCTTTATGCTGTATACAAATAAACAATTGTGAAGTTCATAAGTACAGTCCTACATTATACAGCTTAATTGGGTTTTAGGTGGTTTAATAGACATGTACTATATTATACATTATTAATTATTTTCCAGCTGTTAAGTTAAGAAAATCTGTTTGCTGATTATTTTGTACAATGTTACAAGGGTGACATTTAATTAAAACCCCGTATAAATGAATAAATGATAAAAAAAACACCGTATTTGCGTAGTGTAGCTTCCTATAAAAAATTCAATTTTACACAATTTACAGATCTCAACTCTACTTAACATCTCTAATCACTTCAGAGCATCAGACAAACTACAATGCACCTCTAATTTCACGGCAACTAGCGACAGATGCAGACATCTGCAAGTCCTCAGTGAAGAGGCAGCAGAAGGCAGTCAAAGCGCCTAAACATGGCAAGAAACTATTCAAGTACGGAGAGACGAGGGAGTGGTCTCCGTTTCATGAGGGCAAGCAGGTAATTGAGTACCTAAATATACTAATTTGGGTGATTTTTTACATCGGACAATCAAGCAATTGATCACAAAGTCAACTGAAGCAACACAATACTCTAGCCCAAGATAGAACACACTACTCAACGTGTTGTTGATAAAAATTCAAGAATGAACCCTCATTTGATGTCCATTGTAGATCATAGTTGTTTGCTTTGCCAGTCTTTGACGCCAGCTGTACAATTAGTTACTTAGTTATCATTAATTTAATTTATTAATATGTATTTCTACACTTACTTTTACTAAACAGGACATACAAGCAACTTTTATGCTTACAGATAAATTTAAAATCCACGAATGAAACGATTCCAGTTTTAAATTTATTCAGTGGTTTAAATATAAAAACTACGGATATGCTCACTTGCAGCGTTTTCACACTACCTCTCGAAACCGGTATAAAATGTGCGAAAGCTCGCGTAGTACTTCGCTTTTCATTCCCGTCAAATTTGAATACGCTCTAGAGATTTTCACGTTTCCAATTGAAAAATATTCTGCAAAATTTGTAAAAACTCTCGTCTAAACTACATTCAAATGCGATGCAAACCGGGAATGTTCATAAAATGTCTGATGTTTTTATGAAACGAGAGATTCTATACAGCGGATGATTTGTACTGCAGTATTGCACTTTCAGTCCGATGTTCGGATAAAATTGTAAAACAAGTGGGTAAGAACTGGGTCATACTGAATAGTGAGAACCGATTGCATAGTGTGCTGGAGAGGAGGTTTATGTACAGCAGTGGATACGAGTGTATGAAGATGATTGCACTTCCCAGGCGCGTACCAATTTGAGCTGGAAATTATATTTTAGGGAAATAGGCTGAAAATGACATTGTATGCGACATGGGATAGCCGGAGTATGATTTACAACTTGACAGTTTATCGCTAACCGCAGATCCCACTATACATACTATGCACACATACTATGCACATGTAAGTTTATATCAATCAATTAAATATGTACTTATGTACATATGTAAAACGATATTTTAGCACCAATGTACAGTAGGTATCTTTTAGTTAAGATTTCGTGATCTTAGAGTATAAGAATATCGTGATATTAAAACTCGGTATCAAGACAAACAACGCGAGTCTTTTTTGAAGCTATTACATTTTTTTATAAATATTCTTCTTGCACCTCACCTTAATCTGGCTCTATCAAAGTCCAACAAACAAAGAAAAAGTCTAAAGGCAAGGAAATAACAATGGCCTCTGAAGGTAGGGTTTGTAATTCCGGCCATCAATCCGGGGTAATACCGGTAACCGCAGATATTAAGGGCTGATTTTAAATAGTTTTTTTTTTCCCTTGACTAGCTTTGAACAGTCTACTATTACTTTGATAGACTAGATGATGATATTAATGTCTTATTCTCTGTCCGTAGATAATTGATTAAACGTTTTAGTTCATTTATTCATTTCAATTCTAGAATATCCTAAATATCCTACTTATTTTCCGTAACCGTAACTCACTTATCTAGCGACGTAGAAATACGCGAGCAGCACGGAAAGCAAAGCTCGCTTTAAATCCAACGGGGATTTGGAAACTGGACCAGTAACAACGCTGAATGCTCCTGATAAAAGTTGTTTCTGCAAATCGAAATTCACTCTAATCCGCATATCTGACATTTTATAAAGAGAACACATTTTATTTCAGCATACCATTCTAACTTTTCGAAAATACCCTATAGATTTTTCGTTGAAATACCCGACAAAGCTCCCCTTAAATCGTACGGGGATTTGGGAGGAGTGGACCGGTAACAACGCTGACTGCTTCTGATAGGGTTGTTTCTACAAATCGCAGTCGGCGGCGCGAACGTAATACCGGATTATCTGCCGGAAATTAAACACCGGAATTTCAGCCCTGCAATGTTGACTTTTCTGGTAGATTAGGACTACTCGGAACTCAATTACTCGTGTTTTCTTAGTATTTGTAGAAATATGCTCAAGGCTTTTTTGGTAAAAGGTAGTAGATTTAGGTTCAGAAATTTTGTTTCTTTCTGCACGGCTACCTACAGTTTTCATTTCATGATACAGTATCAACTTTCTATATTATATAGGTACACTACTGAACATAACTACAGCCATTACAAACACTATTTGCGTGTTGAAAACAAATTATACTTAATGACTACCACAATCTGCCAATTATATCGTATGTCAAAGCACAAGCAGCAGTTACCAGCAGTTCCACAGCCACATAATTGAGTATAGAGAAGAAATGCAAATCCAAATCCAATTACGGTTAGGAAATGCATTTCAGCACACCTGAACAAGGCAATTGAGATTGGAACTCGAAAGCCACGTACAAACCTATATTGTAGTACCTACCTCTATTATGTATGTAGTACCCGCTTCGGGTCTAACTCGCCTGATTGGAGCTCAAAGTCAAATCAAGATTGCCAAACTAGGTACGATATTACTAAAGTTGAGCGACGCGGTTCGCGGTAGAATGGGTGATTTAACATACTGCAATATAACAAGCATGGGCTTGAAATTACGACTCGAACTGTTCTTACACGACTAAATGTTTTGAAAACGCGATTCATTTGGCGAAAACACAGATATACAACGGCAGATCCTGTCCAAGATTGCCAATCTCTAACTCAATATCTGCAGACTTAGGGGACCCAGATATAATAGCAACGAAATTTTACCCGTCAGGACATCTAGGCCTCTCCTCTACGTATCAAGATTACCAATCTAATATAGTGCCCCTCGGGTCCGAAAAGCGAAATCTGTACCAGATTTCCTGAAAAATTCCACCCGATTTTCCGCGCACATTCATTTTGCTGGTGAGATTTATTTTTGTTGGCAAATTTCGCAGAAGATTAATCTTATGAGTCCATTAAGTTAATGGCTTTGTAATCACCGCTGCGTTTTGAGATGAAGAAGACGGGTACACTATTGTGAAGATTTACGGGCTTGGTAAATACGGGGCGGTTTTAATGTAACCAGGATTTGTTAAATACAAATCCTGGTTTCATTGACTGCTCTGTTAGCTTAGTTGGTAGTGGCTCTGCCTTCTAATCTAGGGGTTGCTGGTTCGATTCCTGCGTGACACAAGTATTTATTAATTATAAAATGATTCCTTGTGTTGAGTCTGGTCGTTGGTATGTATAATATGTATGTATGTATATATTTACAAAAGAAAAGTATATAAGTATTATATCCGTTATCTAGTACCCACGACACAAGCATTTGTTTAGTGTAGGGCTAGATGGCGCTGTGTGCAATGTCCCGGAATATTTATTTATTAAAACCGCCATTTTATGAGCAAGGACATGAAATAAGCCGGCGAAAGATAGCACCTGTCGTTACCTATCTGAATCACCGGTTAGAAATTCCCGTGAAATCTAAATCGTTGCAATAATTCCGGCTGATATGCGTCAGAGTATATTTCTCCCGGTAATGTGGCCAGAGATTCCGTGTTTTATACAGGTACTTGTTTTAAAACAAGTACAAATTCATCATAAATATATAAATAATAATGTATGTAAGTACTGAATATATATTAACAAAAACAAATTATGCAACACCATACTTTACCTAAAATCCTCATGCATCAATGACCTGTATAAAACACGGAATCTCTGGCCACATTACCGGGAGAAATATTCTCTGACGCATATCAGCCGGAATTATTGCAACGATTTAGATTTCACGGGAATTTCTAACCGGTGATTCAGATAGGTAACGACAGGTGCTATCTTTCGCCGGCTTATTTCAGTAAGGATTTTATGTAGTATCGTGGGAAGATAGATGCTTCAGTTTAAATTTATGTAAATTTTATGATAGGACAACTTTTTTTAATGTAAACTAAATAAGTTCGTCAGTTGTATTTGGCAAGTAAAACGTGAATAAACGTAATTCAGATCTTTTGAAATTTGTTTCTTGTTATTATGATTGAGTTATGTATTTGAAAAGTTGATTATTTGGTTATTTTGTAATGTAAAGGAGCGTTACAAAAAATATACACCTTATAGGTGTAGAAAAAGTCTTGTAACTAAAAATATTGACCGCATCTAGCGTAAAGTAAATTTTTAACTACTTTAATATTATTTTACAATGTCCTTATAAACATTATCGCCGTGTCTACACTACGGGAACATACATATGTACCTCATGCGTGAGAAGAACCCTTACCCCTTAAGAACAAAGGGTACGGCCCTTTGTTCTTATGATTTTATTAACATTTGACAGACGAAAGCAGAGTGGGTGGTGGCCCGTCTGGACGACATACTGAACTGGGGCCGCTCCAACTCGCTGTGGCCTCTCACCTTCGGCCTGGCCTGCTGCGCGCTGGAGATGATGCACTATGCTGCACCCAGGTATAACTGATAACATTATGGTATTAGATAGATTGCAATCTGTACGTAGATACATATATACATATATTATGTATGTTTGTTCTACACACTGAAACAATGGGACCAATTATATTCAAAATACCTCTGAAGAGGACGTTCATGCCAGTAAGTCAAACTAATGAAATTAAATTCATTCAATCAATATATATGTGCATTCTCACCGAAGTTAAAGGAATGACCAGTCGAGTACAAACTGAAGTCGACGATTACATCTAGCGTAAACATTACAACTTTTAGGCTGGGTTGCACCATATTAGTGGTTCAAGTTAAGGTTTTCGTCCAATTTAACAATAATAGTAACATTGACTTTAACGTTCACAGCGAAATGAGTTGCACCAGCGATTTTCGTACCATAGTTAAAGTTATCGGGGTTGCAATTCAAATAAGGTCTTATTTACCTCAAATTCGACCTCAGGAACTTTTTTCAATGTGGCAATACAAAAGATTTTTTTTATGTGATATAGGCTTACGCTTGACTACAACTTGCCTGATGTTAAGCAACGTTATAATCTACGATCTAGCGCGTCAATCAAAACTATTTTACATTTTGTCATATTATATTATGTCTTGCTGTTAGTGTCATTTTCTGTCAACATTTGAAATGAAAACCCGTTTTATTTGAGAACTGGCACAATACAAATTTATGGCCAAAAAAAAGAAAAAAAAAACTTACTATTTTCTGCATTTTAAGCGTCATGTTTGACTAGTCTGACAGGTATGACTTTACCAGCCATCCACGGCCGGTTACGGTTATGGTTAAAGTTGTGACGTATTTTAACAATTGTTAAATGGTGCAACTAAAATTTTGCCAAACCGTAACTTTGACAAGTTTGTTAAAGCTAAAGTAGTATGGTGCAACCCAGCCTTAGTAAAACGACAATGCAAATCAATGTTAGGCTGTAGTAGTCAAATGTAAACCTATCCCACGTAAAAAAAAAAATGTTACGTCTGATTCAACTAAGTCCCGGCAGGATTAATACAACAGTGAAGTGTAAAAACAGCAATAAGTTTAAAAAAAAAACTCGTCTCGTACCAGGTCTATTGTTTTAGGACCGCGACCATTACAACAGCATTCCGTAATTGAAATTCAATGAATGTTAAACAAACCGTGATTCAACACCCACCAACCGGTGGATCAAAAAGAATACATGTAATATTTTCCCCTTTGAGTAACGCGAGCGCCAAAGGTTCCTTTATCGGAAAAGCGTCAAATCCTCGACAAAGGCTTCGTTCTAAAGCGAGCAAAGATTATCTATCGGTTCAAAGGTCGAGAGTTGGCATTTTCAAGCGAATGTCATCTCAGAGTGCACGTCAATACGTCTACCGATTTTAGTTCGGGGTCTTGCGTGAGTGTAATGATTGACAGCACCATAAAGGCACGAGTATTATTCTGTTACAACATTTAATGGTAGTTTGAATGCTTAAAATGACGCATTGTTCGGATTGCATTCTGAAGTTATCAGGTTGAAATCGGCCATCTGTGTTTCATTTGCTACTCTTTTTGTTCGGAAGCTAAAAGGTTACATACAGAAATAATTATTATGCTTCAGAGCTGTCTCTAAAATCATCTGATGTTTGGTAATTGTTAGAATTAAACAATTTAATGTACTGATTGGTTTGCGTGATACTCTATCGCCCTGAAACAAAGCGATGGAACTGTCCTGAAAGCACCATGGGCTTTTTTTATCACAAATCAACGCGAAATTAGGCGCAGAAATCTACTAGAAATATTGTGCTTCAGAGCTCTAAGAGTCGTCTAATATTTGATCATTATTAAATTTGCTTTCCAGATACGACATGGATCGCTACGGCATGGTGTTCCGCGGCACTCCTCGCCAGACCGACGTGATCATCGTGGCCGGAACTGTCACCAACAAGATGGCGCCTTGCTTCCGGAAGACATACGACCTGATGCCCGACCCCAAGTGGGTGGTGTCCATGGGCAGCTGCGCCAATGGTGGGGGATACTACCATTACACGTATGCTACTGTGAGAGGATGTGACAGGATTGTGCCAGTAAGTGTTACTTGGTGTTTACAGTATGATAATATTAGGTTCACGTAAAAATATAAGAGCGATTATGAGGTAGGTAACAATTCAGTAATGAAAAAATACTGCGTTGCGTTGCGTTTACTGCGGTTACAAGGAACAGTTTGCAGGCACAAAGAAATATTACACAGTCTGCTGCTTGTATTAAGTAACAGACGCAGTATTACTTTGTTGAGGAAACAAAATGCCATTACATTGAGAATGTTTGAAAAAATATTGTAGTATGACAATCATCAGTTAATTATTTAATTTAAGCTCAATTTATCAGCTGTGTGGCATGAGAAAAGAGAGATGGGAAAAATTGTATAGTTTTGGTACATCTTTTTGTCTACAGAAGATTTTCCTCATAAAACTTTTTTCATTTTCCCAGTGTTTATTGGATACTTTTGTTACTAGTTTTTTCATCATATAACAGGCTAAAGCTATTCCATTGTACGTTGACACGCCGGTCTCATTATTCCCCTTCCACCCCAGGCGTCAGGGTAAATGACTGCGCCGTGAAATCACTAAACTAATTTAGGGCGACGAGTCGATGACCGTGTCACCATGTTCAACGGTTTAAAACTTATTTATGGCAAAAAAGGAATTGCATTTTTTTGTGGTCCGTTGGAACGGTGTCTTGGAAAAATTGCCGGTACTTAAAACATAGTTATTACGTTTGAAAATAATATTTTTCATAATGTATTACTTATTAACGTAGCGTAGTGTAGGGCGTCCTGCCACTAGGTGGAGCGAGGACATAATCAAGGTAACAGGGAACAGGTGGAGACGACAAGCACAAAATCAGGCTGAGTGGCGTGCCTTGCGAGAGACCAATGTCCAGAAGTGGACGACTGTATGATGATGATTATTTGTTAATAACAAAATTACGCGCGAATTACGACCTCTCAGTCAAGAACGTAAAGACTAATACTGTATAATAATAATTCTACGCTTGCATAAAGTAATACTTGACTTCAGTTTCAAGTCTGTTTTCAGTCACTTTTTTACTTAGTTACAAAACTCTTCTATAAATGTTACTTTTCCACGTTAATATTTCACTGAAACTGTAAATTTGGTTCAGGCGCGGTTTTCCCGAGTAAACTTAGTAAAGGCTTCCTCGACCAACTTTGAAATTTTGTTCGTGATTTTCTCTTAAAATGTTTTCTAGCCGAGTTCTTGAGGGATACCACAGCGTTTTACCTTCAAAGCTTTCGTGGTTTGGCGATTTCCGTAAAACACGAGTGAATCAAAGAGCCAGCAAAGCAAGGCTTTGATAAAGTTATTTATATTTGCACGACTACCTAAATTAATGGATTGAGGTCCTTTGACACTGTTGAATTGAATGTTGAGATGTTGATCTAAGAAATATAACGAGGTCAATTCAGGATACAGGAATAACTTACTTTTATTTTAGGACCAGCTGAGCCTCACTCAATATAGAACGCGACTATCCACGACTCCTGACTATATCATCATTAACCAGTTCCTTATGTTTTATTAAGTAACTTATCTAAGTACATACGCTAAGTACATGAACCCATCTATGTAAAGTTCCATGGTACAATTCCCAGGTGGACATCTACGTCCCGGGCTGCCCCCCGACCGCCGAGGCACTCCTCTACGCCATGCTGCAGTTGTCCAAGAAGGTCAAGCGGATGAAGAGCGTCCAGGCTTGGTACCGACATTGATTCATTAGCATTATCTTCATTTCTATAGTTTGTTGTTGTGATGGAAATAATGAATTAAGGTACGTTTTCGTTCGTTATTAAAATATGATTTGAAATATGTGTTTTTCTAAATTTAAAATTTAATTAAACTACTTATTCAGAAAAAAACTAATAAGTGGAAATTATTAAGCTTGTGCAACAAAATATAAATAGATAGATAAACTCTTTATTGTCGACACATTAAAAATGAACAATACATAAAACAAATTATTATCTTAACTAGTGCCACAAGCGGCGGCCTTATCGCTGAAAGCGATCTCTTCCAGGCAACCTTTGGCTGGAGAGAAATAAGCATAAAGGAAAAAGAAGAATGTGGTGTACAACAAAAAGGAAATAAATATAAAAAGTAAAACAATTAAAGTAAAATATTCATCCAAATACTATATAAATAGACATTAGGTTGAACATATTTCACTCACCAACGTTTGCCCAGCATCTTTAAACAAGTCTTACAATAAAAATATCCTTTTAATCTAATACAAGCTTGGCGCTAACGTTTGCAACGTTTTCAAACGTAAAGACAAAATCCCATTTAATATGTATGAAGAGTAAACTACACGCTGTAAACACGTACTTTCCCAGAATATACAATACATTGTACAAGAAATAAACGCTCCCTAGGCGTTGAATTAAACATCTCTTTGTTCTAGACGGAGCTTTCCAATATCAATTCAATACTCCAAGATAGGTAGCTTTGAAGCTGTGTTTAACGCACAGACACGTTCTGAAGGAAATTTACGAATTGCAGAAGGTTATATTCAAAATTTTAAGCTATACTTACGCCATGCGATTTTAGAGAAGTGATTACTTACCACCGAGATCCTAATTAATAAATCAGTCTATCAAAGAAGCTAAATCATCACTGCAGTAAATTTAAACTAGAGTCATGTCACTAGATTGATATAGGTAAATAATAATATTTAGCCAAAAATGTATGTTCAATCAAAGCACTTACCACTTTTTCTAAAAATAAAACAAAATGTACGGTAGGATCGATTTGAGAGCTGATTTAACATTCATTGAAACAAAATCACATCATTGAACCAAGATTGCGCGATAGAAGCGATTCCTCTGATTCAGTTTAAAGCCGTAAGATGTTATAAGATTGAGTTCAAATTGCTATTTCTGCTTGGTTTAACTGATGGTAAATCAAGATAACTGTGAATATACTAGCAATATTCAATATCGCTTTAAATTTAGGCCGCTATCTTAAATATTGATAAGAATTTCAATATAAACCCCACCTTAACGAAAATAGAAGATTGTGTTTACGATTCTAGTAAAAGCAGAGATTAATTAAATTCAAAAGAACAAATTTAACCTCCCCATCGCGTACTGTGTAAATATTTTTCTGTTTAACCAATATAAAATTGTACACAATACACAAATTTTCTCCACATGCTTCTGCTAGGATAACGTTTACTTTAGATTGAAACAATTACCGATAACGAATGCCGGAGCGCTAGCTCAGCTTGTTAAAAAACCCTACGAAATAGCAAGATATTTCGTTCCCGAGTCCGTACTGAGTACAATATGGAACAATCTACGAATAACTATATAATATACATATATAGAAAGGTAACTTCATACGAATGTCACGTCGAATATGCTTCCATTTTTCCATACCTACATCAATCACACACAAATCTTAGTTGAGATTGGTTCCCGATGGCAGAAACCGCCGAATATCATCGATTATAAAAAAAGTAATAAAAAAAAAACATAATAATATTAAAAAAAAAAAAAAAAATGGTTGCCGGCTTGCTAATATCCGACGTCAGACATAATGATTACATTATTATTTATCAATTTTATCATCATACTCATTTAGGATTTGAACTTTAGACCCCGCCATCTTTTTTTTAACTTTGGTAAGTTTCTATGGTATTGTATTCGTAGAGTACAATGCTGTTCCATGATCACGTTCTGGCTGAAGCCACCTCACGCGCCGCAGCCCTTGAATAAATTCAGCGGCGTGTTAAACACATTCACCCGCCTCCGCCCCTACCCAGCACCGGAATTTAAATTTTAAAATTCCTCACAACCCTTCCGCGACCAAGTCTCATTTATAATATTTCACAGAGAGCAAAGTTCGCCGCAAACTTTGTGAGAAGCGACCCGGAGCCCGGAAGCGAGCTCAGATTTAATTAAGCAACGCAATTTCATTCCGAAAATTAGAACGTAATTCAACTTTTTATTGGACAAAGTTTGGAAAACTTCACGATGGTAATCTCTTATATTACGCGAAGTTTTTTTCAGCCATTTATTGGGATTCGTCGAGTTTGATCAAATTGTGTAAGGATGGAATTAATTTGAACAAATTGTTGTGACTCGAAAGCTTTCGGCAGTTCTAGTTCTTACTATAGGACGGTGACTTCGTATGAAATATTACTAAGCTCGAATAATACCTACAAAAAAATACAAAACAAAATTTACATAATCTGTCAAGACTTTAACATGTCGAATCGTTATTAAATCGTTCCACATTCCCATAACGACGGAACAAAAAGCTCGTGTCGAAAGTTTCGAAAGCTCTAGGCCAGATTAATGGGGGTATAAAGCTGAATGTTTCACGGCGGATCGACGGGTTGAGTTCAATTGGAACTGAACAAAAACGCATAGAATAACCTATTATATGAAAGAAATTGATACAAAGTATGTAGTCATTAGTAACCGAAAATTAATTTTTCATCTAGATTTTGAAATTAAATCCGTATCTCGGTTATACATTAATAGTCAGTAAGTTGTTAAATAAGAAGCAAACTTCCGATCTCAGGCTGTGGATGTTGATGACATTTTTTGCGGGCTAAACTAGACACAAGTTATACTTTTTGTATGCTAAAGAGCCCTTTACCAACACTTTAAGGAGATTCTCTTCTACGCATTTCTTTACTCTTTTAAAGAATGGAAACAATGGCCAGCCAAGCCGTTTTACGCGCATTTTATTGGACCGAGGGATCGAGTGCGCCCATAAAACACATATAGAAGCTTTGTTTCCTCATATTTAACCGCATGGGAAGGCAGACTTATTAATTTTTACGTTACAGGCGTGGTTAATTTGCAGTGGCCCGCACAAAATGTGAAGTGCTCTACTTTGGTGCCATAATAAAATAGAATTAAACCCCATCGACGTTATGTGAAGAATTAAAAAAACCAATATTGATTATATTTTAGTCACACATAATATTTTAGAGTCGTAGCACATTAGTGCTTGGGGCTGAGTGGCGTGCCTTGGGAGAGGCCTATGTCCAGAAGTGGACGACTGTAGGCTGATGATGATGCACATTAGTATTACGTCATGATGATTATAATCACTATGTTAAATCTGTTGCCTAACTTTAGAGATTGTGTTTCGGAAGCCTCATTTAACAGATAGTTCCATTTCAGTATCTTCCTACTGGCATGCTCCACCTTAAACCACACTATTGGATGCCTGTACAGGAATGTATTTAATAATAACTTAGAATAGAGTAATACCATCACAAAATAAGCCCGAGCTCGAGCACAAACCAGATCAAAGTGTAAATAGGAAACACTCCGAGTAATTCCAGTTTATTACAACTAGAAGCAGTATGTTTACAAATAAAAGCTCCGAAGCGCATAAACGGAATAAAATCACCGTCTCTAGACCAGATGCAGGCAAAGCTTCCTGAATCCTTATTATTCTCGGATCCAATATACTATATTTTAACTTTAGTACAATACTATAGCTGGTTCCCGGTACCTTTTATTCAGAACTACGGTTTTATATTCCTTACAAAAAGTTGACAAAATAAAAATATAGAAATCTTGAAGATTTGTAACCATTTTCGCAGAAGTAAAGAGATTCCGAATAATTATAAAAAAAAAATTTACTAACTAGATCGTAGCTTCTTATTTATTGTAATTTGTTGATTTATGTTTCTTAAATGTATGATGCGTTGTAGCATATAAAAGTTTTTTTTTCTGTAACATGGATACAGTCAAACCTTGGTAGAGATTAAAAACATTTTTTCGTTCAGACCAGTGTAGTAGAATGTCCCTCGAAACTAGTCGTTGTTAATTTCTTGATGCGCTGAACATTTATCAGTGAACACTACCCCTGTATATATGCTTACGTCTAGCAAAAGCCGCTCTAACCCCCCGAGGTTCGCTGGGCCCGGGCCAGATGCCTAATACGCGTCTAATAGTTTCAGACCGCGGAGCACTACATCATCAAGTATTGTAACGGAACGGACGGGCGTGAGATTCGAGGACGGATATATTGTTTCACTAGTACATAAATTATATATTATTACTCATTTGGCTCTAGGATTATGACGTGTGTATTGAGCGTACAGCTCGATGCTTTTATTACTGGAATCGTTTCTATTAGGGGCATTAATTTAAGGCTCATAGCAGAAGACAACGAAGCAGGCTGCCTGACAGAAACTGGGCACTACTCACTATCACAAAGTGATAAGACGGTGTAGATACGTTTAGGAGTAGTAGTATTTTAAAATCTTTAATAACATATATTGATCCACTGCTAGGCACAAGTCTCCCCTACTTCCTTCATATACCTAGTAATTATTGAATTGAAATACGAGTACATACCCACCATTAAATTTGTTCACCAAACTGAAGCTTTAGCTGACTCATAAGTAACTAATAAACCACAGATAACAGACATGTATACAATCGCCATTCAATCGAGTCGGCAAACCGCATCGTCTACGATAATTGCATAATGTAACTCTTGATTGTCGATACATCGTTCCGAGTATTGATTAACGTGTACTATCCCGTGTGTGATTTCATACAAACTGTTGTATATACGAAGAACAACTAAAGAAAGATTCAGTGATAAAATATAGCTTATGTCGTAAGCATCTAAATAAAAGTGACCACATGAAAACAAACCGTGGTTGTTTAAGTAAAGTTTTGTAGCTTGTTTTGTAGCTTCATACAAAAAGTTGATCTATGTAAACTGGAAAGCTATGTTGTTAGTATTGTGCCGGTGAGCTCTTAGTTTAGGTATATATCTTCATTTAAAATATCAATAAACCCTCTATTATTCTAATCTTTTGAGTATCTTTTTCATACAACAATTGGTTTTTTTTTTTTGACTGCTCTGTTAGCTTAGTTGGTAGTGGCTCTGCCTTCTAATCCAGGGGTGCGGGTTCGATTCCCGCATAACACAAGTAATTATGAATATTTAAATTTGTAATTATTTGTGTTGAGTCTGGTCGTTTCTATGTATAATAAGTATGTATTTACAAAAGAAAAGTATATATGTATTATATCCGTTATCTAGTACCCATGATACAAGCGTAAACTTAGTATGAGGCTAGATGGCGCTGTGTGATATGTCATGAAATATTTATTTATTTATTGAAAATGCGGTCGGGCTACGTTGTCGTTGACTCTGTAAGTAATACGAGACTATACTTGGAATACCCATCTGCTTGGTCGTCTACGATATGCCACATATATATATATATAAAACGTATTTACAAATATTATAATAGATTGTCTATCTACGACAGTTTTATTGGCGTAGGTCATGGACAAGCGAAAATAAATTAAAATAGTCTCATCAGATCTTCCAGTGGAATTTTCGTTATGTATTTCTATAATAGTGTGACTGTTTGCTTTAGTTTATTGAAAATAGAAAAGTAAGATCACTTATATCAGAATCGTCCCAAAATCATTTGTCAAATGAAAATGTTCAGTTGTATGGACACAAACTTCAAAATTCTCGTCAGCATTTTTCCCCTGCAACATCTGGCAGCCCGTTTCCGATAGGTTCGCATTCGCAACGTAATTACGATCGATTGTTGCCGATTCACACGATGTCATTGTCTTTTTAATCGATTCCGTTATATAACCCGTGTTTCCCCGTAAGGCTGTGTTTGCACAATGTGTTGCTATACAAGTTTTTCAATATTTATGGAGATTTTATTCGAAGTAAATTCTCTCTTCGAGTCGTATTTTGTCATGACTGAGGACCGTGACTCCTCCGCAGAATTACTTCGTTAGGGGAGTTCTTTTCTTTTGGGCAGAATCATCGTGGTGTCTAGGTCCTTCCACAGAAGACACATGTCCTCGGATGATTGAAGCAAATTAACAAATCACTTATTATAGCAAACTGTTGTGTCTAGATTAAAATACCGCTGTTAGGTTAGCCTAAGCAGTTAGACAACATTTGCAACATTTTTGCAATAAAGAAACTTCGGATTTTATGACATAACACAGACTCTAAGTGTAAACATTGCCTAATAACACCAATCAAGTGCAGGAAACAAGCGACCCGACAAATTCCGGTGGTGTCGTAGAAACAAACAATCTATGCATATAACGCAATTTCGTGGAAAACCTTGGAGTTCATTTTTGAAATGGAGGTAGATTGAATCACGCTTGGATTATCATAACACATATGTCTATTAATATCGCGGGATACTTCTATGTCAAACCACTATATCAAAGCAATAATGTTTTTGGTCGGTTTGTTCCGTATTCACGATGTAACGAAGCAACAGATCTTGGTGGTTTGGTACGAAAGTCGTAGATATAAGTAGGTGTTGTCTATGTCCCTGATGAAACATAGGACACTTTTTATCCCAAAACAACGCGATCGAAGCCAATCAAATTAACCCGTGGCTCCTCTCACAAATGATATCACGCTATACACTTTAAAAAAACAGCATCTGTATCCCCCAGTACATGGAAGGTGTATCTGTAGGTACTTTCCTTTTACGCCTGATGAGGGTAATCAAATACGAAGTGAGCGGGAAATCCTTGTCTCCGACCGAATGCTGATTGCTTGCCGAATGACAGGCAATTTGCAATGTTGCTGATTGATGGATCTGTTTGTAAGCGGTTTTAGGGACACATTTTAGGGTATTGGTGAGTTTAATGGGGCTTTAAAAGGTAGTATACAGTGAGAAATTTAGTAAAAATATTATTAAGTAAAAAATATTTGTCGGTCTTCAAGTTCGAAGAGTGAGTAAACCGGTTTCTAGATTATAACATTGCTTAACATCAGGCAAGTTGTAGTCAAGAGTGAGCAAATTCGTCATGGCTGAGAATTTGGTATTCAACAAAGAAACGATTTGTATGGGATTATATGTTTAATACGTATATTACTTATCAATATAATTTTACTTATAAAACTTTCTTGGAAATTATATTCACCGAATTCATTAACTATCTAAATAATTAAAATTCACTTTCAATATAAGTAATTACATCAATCAGTCAATTAATTCATTCAATGTCACAAAATTTAATTACCTCCATTTTTCCGCTACTGTAAATATCCACATCAATAAAGGTTCAAAGTTTATAAGAATGTAAGTCAAATTGTTTAAATTATATTGATGAAATTTCGCATGTAAATAAATAAGATCCAGGTTTCAAAAATCCTAACTTTTAAGTACAATACAAATAATTAATAAAGAATTCATTTCCTATTTCTATTATTCCGTATTACCGCGCGCAACAACGGGCCTTAAATAAAATTAATAAAGAAAAGAATTATTAACGAGTCCATTACTAATTAATTCCAATTCCCTCCATTCTATTCTCGTATTTCCCATCAATTAAGGTAGCACCTGTAATTACGTAGAGGCCGAGTAGACGCGCCGTAGACAGGTCGGCGTGAGGTGACTCATCTAAACACGGTTATATCTCGACGGGTTTGAGAAGGGTAATAAATGTATTATAAAGGGAAGGTTTGTAAAGGTAGTGATAGGAGTACAATCGAATATTGTAATGGTACAGGGTTAGATTTGTATAAGATATAGATTTTGTAGGCTACGCGTAGTTTTACTCGTAAATATGAGTAGTGATTGCTTATACATCACGATTAGATTATGCTAGAAGTAAAGGAAAAGTTCACTCAACTTACATTATGGGACGCTTATTTACGCTCATCACTTCCAGGATTTCCCATAATTTTAAATATCAAAAGCTATCACACTGTGTTTATCACAGAAAAACTTCACACTACCTCTTGACTCTTTTGTTTTATCTTCCATACCATAAGCATCAAACAACTTGACTCAAAGATATATCTTCAGACACAATCGGAAAGCTTTCATTCACAAGCGTTAACGCGTTACTCGCTATGTTCGAACAAGGCTTTCACGGTTCGAGGTAATTGGGCGAAGCCACACGTTCCACCACGTGTACGACTGCCGGAAGCTTGTACTTACTCCAGCCACTTGATTGCTAATTAACGATCGCTTTCTCACAGGTTAAAGGGACTGTACGTACATACATGTTAATTGTTCTATGTTGGAAGTATATCGTAGCACAATAGCGTAACGCTATTGTAGTATCAATATAAGGTTATTTTAATGACAAACATACGTGGTAAGTATTGAGTTCTATTCAAAATTATTACATGCATATATTAAGACAGTTACAAAAACAGGGCGGAAGTAAAAAAGATCGCCGCGATTTTAAATTTGCTTCCACAGGTCAGTAGCAAGATTGAATTTTATAAACTTCCTGTTCAAAGTAGTCAATCAGTTATTAAATAATAAAAAGGCCCCTGAGACACATTTGATTTATCTACGTAAATTATAGTTTTATGTGGATACATTCAATATGACATTTTACAAATATTCCAATAACAATTTAATAACACAATTAACAATCAAGTGCTAATCAATATCGGAATATTTTGTACACAACTCGTATTACGTTCAATAACCATTCCATTTGTGGTGCCACCTCTACTCGTAATATAATTATTGTAGCTTTCATGTTGTTGCATTGTCACGGCCAGCCATAGAAAGGACAAGGTTCAACATTCTATACACGCAATGGAATATTTAATTTGATATTCAATATTAATAACATTATGGAAATTATTATAGTTGCAGATATTTTCCAATTAATAAATAGATAATTCTTTTAATATGTCTGTCAAATTTACTTTTTCCACTAATATTTAAAATCCTAATAGTGACATATGTTATATTTTGTCCCGGTACAATGCGAGCGAACCCACGGGCATCCACTAGTAAGAAATTAATGGACGGATCATATTTGTTATTTTTTAAAAGGTCCACTTATGGAACCAGTATCAACAAGTAGCTAAGCACAATAAGCTCAATTTACTTCTTCTATAGTCTATACTAAGAGAAACTAGAATTAAAATCTCGTAGAATTTTAAAAGGATGGTAAAAAAGAATGTGCGGCATTTAAAGATGGTAGGTACACGTAACAAATCACGCAGTAATTCGTCTATTTTTAGCCCAACGATAAAAGAGTCACGCACGTTTCAGCTGCGGTTAAAATAATTACAAGGAATCCAGTACATATGTATGTATGAATACCTAACTTATGTATTAACTGTTATATATTTCAGTAAATAAAATATATTCGTTTTTATTAAATTTATGACTGTGTTTTTTTATGGTATTTTTTATCATATTTGCTATATTTAGCAAAGCAAAATTTTTTTGGAAGCTTTAAGCACATAACTTTTGTACATTCTGTTAAATCGCTCTAAATATCCTGGTACTAATTTATTTATCTACCTAAATGTATGGTAGCAATAACAAACAAACGTGTCGATGAATATTATTTATGGAGATCTGCCAAGCCACAGCAACCGCAAGTTTGATAATTAGTAATTACTCACCAGATAATATTAAATTTCTCATAGACTATAAATATATATAAAATATAAATGTATATATACATCCGAAACGCCTTTAGTTAACATGCTGATAAAATGTCTCACGAAGGTTTTAATATTAAAATAGACTATAAACAATACGAGATCCGCATTGCACTGCAAATAGCTGTTTTATAAATGCATCAAAGCCGTGTTATATTATTTAATAACACCCGTAGTTAAAAATTATACCTACGCCAAATAGTAACACGTGAAAATACGAGGTAATTAATTACTCCAAATGTTTTAACATTAATTAAGATTTTTTCAGGCAAAGGCAACTATAATTTGAATAAAATAATTTGAATTAACATTACTGATTATATAATTAAGGTTTGTGTGTTGAAGAAAACATTCAGGGACTGTTAATTGGAGGTGAAAGGAAAATTGAAGGTCGGGACACTGAATAATACATACTAATTAGGTATATTATAATTTGGTGTTATACAGTATTATGAACACAGTTTTGACAGACTTGCTTATTAAGGAAATAGATGAAAATACGGTCGCTAACCGGAAGATATCTAAAACTCGTGGCCCCATGAAATAACTAACTCAAACTTATCGTACATAAACATATGAATAACTTAGTTTAATAATAATTTTCAAACACTTACAAATACATATCGTGATTTCTATCCAATCCTAGTAAGATACATACATATATCGATACTAGCTGGTGCTCGCGACTTCGTCCGCGTGGAATAGTTATTACCATAAAAACGGTTCTAGTGAGTTAACCTTAAAAGATAGACATATACTGTTTCTTTGAGGGATAAAATTAGGAATGATGTTATCCGAAAAAGAACCAAGGTTACCGACATAGCCAGCAAAATCAGCAAACTGAAGTGGCAATGGGCTGGCCATGTTTGCAGATGGACCGATAATCGATGGAGTAAGCGGATCCTAGAGTGGAGACCGCGTGTCGGTACACGTAGTGTAGGAGGCCAATTGGCCAGATGGAGCGACGACCTGAGGAAGGTGGCTGGGAAGCACTGGATGCGTAAAGCAGGAGACCGTGCAGTGTGGCGATCATTGGGAGAGGCCTATGTCCAACAGTGGACGAATATAAGATAGGCTGATGATGATATACTGTTGCGGACATTTTGTTAGATCATTTCAAGAGGAATAATTATTTCATACACATTTTTTTGATATCTTGAACCGTTTTCACAGCGCACGCAACGGAAGCCCTCAAAGATGAATAATTTTCCCCGTTTTTTCCACATTTTCTATTGTTTCTTCGCTCCTATTAGTTGCAGCGTGATGTTGTATAGCCTAAAGCCTTCCTCGATAAATGGTCTAACCAACACAAAAAGATTTTTTCAATTCGCACCAGTAGTTCCTGAGATTAGCGCGTTCAAACAAACAAACAAACTCTTCAGCTTTATAATATTATTATAGGTAGTATAGATTAAAGATATACAAGTTGACAATTAAATCCAATTTTCAGTCATCTTGAGACCGAGTTTTGGTATAAAAATACCAATACCGAAGCGCTTGCCAGGAAGCGAAAGTATGCAAATTATCCACGTCCATTGTCCATTATTCACCGATTCCCAATGTATCCGACAGAAACACGTACGACAATGAGTCAAACATCCTTCCTGTAATTATTTACTGAATCTCAACTGCTTTCCGCCTTCTTTGTACCAGTACCAGAGTAACGGGCGCGAATCCAAGTCGTTCTGTAACCGGTTTACATTCAGCCGACAAAATGTATTGTCAACTAGGTAAATTATTGCACGCGACAGCCGTGTTTTTGTGTTTATTTTTATTGAAGCTTTTCCGCGTGAGAATTCGTGGGACCGCTTTATTTTTTTTTCGCTTGTTGTTCTTTTTATTTTTATAAGAGAGATAAATTCAGGTATCCCGTATACAAACTACTTCTTCTTCTTATCGAATGAGAGTGGCCAACTCTGGTGTCGAGACTTTATTTAGCCACCCTAAGGGCCTCTGACATGGCTTAATGACGGCCGTAATGGACAAACAGCCGGGACCTGCAATTGAACGTGTCATCCGACCCACGGAAGCGCCCAAAATGGAATGCACGACAAGCATTACTATTTAGGCGCCCATACGAGTATAACACTGAGTGCTTTAAATTTAGACAAATCAATATCACGAATCCCACCTCAATAGTATTAACGAGAACGAAAGCAAAAATTAAAAAAAAACAGCTTATACTATTTGGATGAAATACCTTTTGTTAATCCAGTTGTTGTTTTGTTTTGTTGTTCTTTTGTCTGGATTAACAAAAGGTATTTTTTAAATCTAGAATAAACGCAGGGAGCACCGTAAGGCTTCTATTATTCAGTATATACTTCAAAATATAAATAACCTACATACTTAAAAGTAAACCCTCTACAAAGGGGAAACTTTGTCACAGAACATTGGAAACAACTTAGGTAGCGAGTGCAGTATTGCTCCGTAATTAATAAAGTTGGCACTTTGTTGACGCCGCGCCAAGCAGCCAGCCTTCACCTGGAGTTATTCATTATGCTGGAGCTTGCAGGGATTTACTTATTGAAACATATTGAAATAGCATTTTGAGTTTGAGGGTTTAGCGCAAACGATTGGATTCGGTATGGTCTTTCTAGTAAAGAAAGTGTAGTAGACCGATCAGTTTACATAAAAATATTATACATATACTAGTGGACGCCCGCGGCTTCGCTAGCAATATTTTGAGATAAAAAGGTTTAAAATGAACATAACTTTTTTATTTACGAACCGATTGAAATGAAACAAACATTAAATGTTAAGTTGAAAATGCACCAACATGTTAGTGAAAACCGTAGACAAATCGGTTCAGCCGTTTTCGAGTCTATAACGAACAAACATACCCACAGACAAACATAAATTTATTTTTGAAACATGATTTTTGTGTTCTATTGCATTAATAAAGACCCCTCAACTATTTTTTTTCCATTATCTTCAATGTACAGACACAGACCGGTTACAGTTTTATTATATGTATAGAGATTTGCTGATCTGCCGATAAGTGCCAAATTCAATTTGTCAGTCAAATCGTATGCAAAATTTGTCGGTTAGGTTATCTGCCTGAAATCAACAATGCGAAATGCGACTCATGTTCCTTTTCATTATCATTTGAATTTCATACACGATTAAAATCACGAAACTTACAAGTCGATACTAATAAACGATAAACATACCGAACAAGTAGCCAACTACAGGACTTTCCCATACTGTCTCACTATCTCCTCGTAGTTATCAACAGTTCGTTTCGGGGACACGGTCTAGGTCAGATATGTCTGCGAGCAAGGTCGAGTGCTTTATGAGCCATCGGCAGCTTGAGCTATTTTAGCGCTCAAAGGTGCAGTTCAAGTGGAACTCGCTTCATACAATATAGGCCATACATGGTTTCGGATTAGAAGAGCTAAAATACAAACAAGGCATGGAAACGAGTTGTGATCTTAATATTATTTTAAAATTGGTTGCTAAAACATTATCGATGTTCATAAGGAGTCAAATATGGTAATAAATGTGGATTGAAATTGGCATGACGACAGTTAAAGTTCAAAGTTAAATTAATTGACACTGAAAGAATATTTGAGCAACACGTACCAAATGTAAGTCAGTTTCTTTAATAGAACTATAATCGCTAATTAATGATAGCATGACCAGTTAAATTAAATATCATTGAGAAGCTCACCTTATTTTAAAACAGCACAGATAAGAAAATAGTTACTATTACAACACCACAGATAATACAAGTTCCTATGACCATCTGGAGGTGAAGAAACTTGACCCAATTCAAATAGACGAGATAATGCCCGCCCAGACTGTCGCGGAGGTCGACAGTATACAATACATACATATAGGGTTATTACTAACTAACGCATAACCTATAAGGGTGGCGCTAGTAAATAAGTGAGTATGTAGTATCTTAATTTTAAGTTGAATAAATAAATAAAATAAAAGATCGTACGACAGTGGCCAACTCTGGTGTAAAGAGTTTTCACAGCGCCCTAAAAGCCTTTGACATGTCTTAACGACTGCCGAATAGTATCTACTATTAAAAATTGGCATCAGACAAACAGCTCTAGTAAGTTCTATGACTATAAACCACTTTAGTTCAATGACTATCTCGAAATATGTTTCTCCATACGTGGATGAACATTTCGTACGGAACAGCTGAATAATTCGCGAGTATTCGTAAGTTGTGACACAATAGTATACATTACCAATTACCCAGTATTGGGTCACGACCCTCAGGAGGCAATCAAAATTATCACGAGCCAACGGACACGGGTGAAATATTTAGGCCGTGTGAAAATGAAAAGCTCAATAAAGCTGATGTGGTTTATTTATGAAGCAGAGAGCAGGTGAATTAACGTGAATTTATTGATCACATTGGGTCCGAAATGGGTTAAAATTAAAATTAAAATTCATTTATTTCGGGTTACTGAGACCCATATCGGAAAATCACATCACATTACATTACATTCAATTCAAATCAACATAAAATAGAATTAATTATTATTATCATCTTAAAGTTAAAATAATATAGGTACCTACATGTCAAAACATTGAAAATAAATTAAAAGAGTTATGAAGTCACAAAAAAGACAAAACACACGGACGATACTACAACTTAAAACTTCCTCACAAACGGTACTGCTGGAACATGCCTGTTACAGCAATGCCGCATGTAGGGACAGTCTAGTCTATTTGCAATCATCTCCAGGATTGCATTGGAGCTCGCCCGGACCCTGCGCACCAGAGAGGCGCTCCGTTTGCGCATGGTTGTATGGAAGCAGGCGGTGCGCGCCTCCGCGAACATTCCCGAGGCACTGCAGAACCGAGGGAGCCCCATCACAATCCGGAACGCGTTATTATAGAGGACGCGAAGGTCGCTGTAGCTTTTCTGTGTGTAGTGAGCCCACAGGCTGCAGGTATACAGCGAGGTACAGTATGCTCGAAAGAGCGTAACTTTAACCCCAGCTGAACACCTAGCAAACCTGCGAGCCAGCATGTTAGCTCTTATAGAAAGCGACCTCTGCTCCCTCTCGATGTCCACATGATCCCTAAGATCTGGCAAAAGAATATGCCCCAAGTACTTAAATTTGTATACTCTTTCTAGCGAAATTCCAGCTAACTTTAGTGGCGGGACAAACTGGGGGCACATTGAGCCAGCCTGAAAGATCATATACTGACTTTTTGCCACATTATATCGCAATCCATGATCACAGGCGTATTCCTGACATACGTGCAGCAATTTCCTCAAACCACATATCGATGCGCTCATCAGAACCATGTCATCGGCGTAACTGAGATTATTGACACACACGCCATCTATGTGACAGCCGACATGGATGCTGCTGAGCGCAACAATCAGGTTATTCATGTAGAGGTTAAAAAGCGTGGGAGAAGTGAGGCCACCCTGTCTGACACCACACTCCAATCGATATTGTTCCGACATCACCCCTGCCCATCTTACATAATTTCGCTGATTCCCGTACCAAAACTGAAAAATGCGGGTGAGTTCCTTCGGGAGCTTTACATCTTCCAGCTTAAATCTATTAAAGCTCTTCACACCTGATTGGCCACTGTCTACTCTAAAACGTAAATTAAAGCTTAGTTTTTTAGGTGGAAATTCATCAGTAATGCGTTGTTTACAGCATTTTGAAAACAGTCTGAACCAAAATTGCCCCCTTACATTAGAATGACTAAACTTTACCATTTATGTACCGTAAGGTTTCTATTTTTTGTTCAATAATCGTTAAGTGGCATTTCCACGTTTTTCGAGATATTAACCAACTTGTTTACAAGATATCGGAAGCTTTAATATAAGTAATGATTCAAGAGGCCTAAAAGCTTCCGAAATTAAATTCAATATCTAACCAAATTAATACAAACAAATCCGATCCCCGTTAACTTTCAGTTAAGTAAACAGCTAACCCAAATAAGCAGGGATTAAATCTCAGAATTCAACATCTTGTACAAATACCATCTTCCTTAGACTGTGAAAAATTACGCATGGATTTTTGAACAAAATCTTGACTGACTGACTTATCTGTAAGAAGTAGTAGTTGTACTTAATTGAAAGGAAAAATCAAAAGACTTATTTACGGCTAGAGACATGTTTCACTACACTCACTTACTATTAGAAGTGCAAAACTTATTGCCAGAATCTCTGTGCCTACTTAAAAATAGGTTTTTTAAATGAAGAATTGATTGATTTTATCTAAACATGAGATCCTAGATTGAAACTAGATCACGCTAGTTTGTAATAGTAAAAAAGGAGAAAAATAAAGAAGGAAAGTAGGTATTCGAAAAAACCCACCTAGTAAAAATGTCGACTTTTGTTATTTTTCTGTCATCTTAATAAACAAATTTCAGCCCCGATCCATTACGGAGCATGACAGTGGAATAAAGAATTCCAAGAATTAATCGCACTGAAATATTACGAATAATCGAGAAAAAATACCATCCATCAATCAAGGCAAAATAACAATATAAGGTACATTACGGTGTACTTTCTTCACAAGCTATTTATTTATGTAAGTGCTTTTCGACGCACTTTTTAGAATTGTGAAGATGGACTGGGAGCGCGGTAAGGTTATTTATTTAATACAAAGATAATTAAAATACTTTTACTTTCTAGCATTTAGATAAGAGCAGTAAAATCATTTTAAAGCTGTACCTAACTGAACAAACAAAAGTGGCTTGCTACTTATCAGCTCCAAGATTGTTTCAGTGTTTATTTTCTACTCATCCGTTGGACTTATAATAATTTCATAACTAAACAAGATATCTCCTGGGAAATTAGATTTAGAAGAGTCATACTCTTCAATTTATTATTCAACGCTTTCGCATTTCTCTGAACGAAAGATAATGTCACATTCTTCTGGACATAAAGAATCACATCAAATGACACAACATTTGTTTCCACGCAATACGCGCTGGCAAAACAATGAGGTTTCGTACAAACACACTACGTACAAACAACAACACTGATTACATTATTATCAAGAATTCACTTAAAACGAAAGGTATGACAGCTATTGGATCGCGTCCAGATGTTTTATTACTAAGCACGGATAGATAAGATTTGGCACGACCGACTATTTGCATGGACCGGTAGCCAATATCTTTGGACACAGATTGCTTTGCCGATACCGAAAAGTTCCTGGATCTTATGGGCTTGGAAATATGGTTGAGTTTTGCGTGGTTTCTTGTTGTTGTGTTGGTTGTTGACATTGTTTTGGGAGCCAAGTTCAGAGAGAGTCCGCGGCAGCTGTCGCCCGATATTGTTTTCTATCGTCGCCGTTGTGTTTATTTGGCACCTCGGAGCGTGTTGATACGAGTATGCAACACGACAGATATTTTTATAATGGGCTCGGTTTACCAAGTTGTGATTGACTCGGTGCAGATAGTGGAGCGTTCATTGTAGTTTTAGTTAGGTACGTGGGTTGGGTTTATCCATATAGATCTTTACATAGTTCAGAAATAGGTTTAGGTTTAAAGAACTTTATTTCACACAAAGATAGGTACATTTATCACTTACGCGTGAAACATAATTTAAATAATAAACATATATTACGTTCGTCGTCAAGTAAACATTTTTGTTACTACCCTACAGACAAGTATGACGCTGTCCGTCCACCGCATTCATAGTAGTGAGGTGTCCGTTAAAACGTGTTGATAAAGCCTATTTTTGAATGCGGTGAACGGGCTTACATTTTTTAAATCTGATGGTAGCTAGTTGAACATTTGCGAACTTTCGGTAGTGATCATTGTTTTACCGTAAATAGTCGTTTTTACCTAATAATTACACTTAAGATTACATAATAAGTACATGTTTAGACATTTATTTATTAGACTTTTTTCATCATTTTAATATGTATTGAAAAGATTGAAGTTATTTTATACAAAAGTCCATGATAAAGAAATTATGTGAAAATATACAAAACATTCGAGACAAACGACTACAAAAAGTTGAATTACAATTCCGACTGTCACATAAGTTACCGAGCGCGTGCCGTCTCGTCATAAGCAAAGTAAAGTCAATAAAAAATAACTAGAATACGTATAATTAATGAGACGTTTTACATAATTATGCACTAAGTCCGTGTAAACACACGTAAGGCATTATGCGAAAGTATACAAAGATATTAGCATACAAGCAGGTGGTCTAGTTAATGCAAACATATTCGAGCAAATTGTTGACCATTAGAGGACGAGCAATTTAGGACTTTCGCATTACTAGAAGGCGTATACGACTAATGACTATGTTAATATGGTTCGTGAGTACTCATATCAAGAGACATACAATTGTAGTTGTAGAACTACTGTGATAAAGATCTTATCTCGTCATAATATCGATTGCGTTCGTTATAGACATTATTTCATGCTATAACAGCGATTTTCGAAATCTCTCAACTTTATAGTATCCTACTCTCTCACGAAAAAATATGTTCACAATTTGATGTTAGAGATATCGTAGATCAAGTTATTTAACCAATATTGGACGTTCGTACATATAAAACAAGACTATTATGTACTTAATTACTCAACAACTTTTCAATTGCCTGTCCTCGGAGATAAGTTTTATTTGGTAGCCTGCCAACTCCAGAGTTGTATGAAACTTGCGGTACATCGATATACAATCAAACAGCCCACAACAAGCGAAGTTGTGGTGATTCCAACTGACAACCAAGTTTGGACAACTTCTAGGAGCGAGATTAGGTGTTGAGGCTTCGAAACTAAACTTACTACTTTTCGCTAGTATTACTAAAGATTAGGACTAAAACTTAG
Organism: Macaria liturata; assembly: GCA_964023185.1. Taxonomy (NCBI): domain Eukaryota; kingdom Metazoa; phylum Arthropoda; class Insecta; order Lepidoptera; family Geometridae; genus Macaria; species Macaria liturata. Next base: position 1,778,193 of record OZ026809.1, read on the forward strand.
TGGTTAGCCTGTACATCTAAGCAATATTACGTTACTAATTTTATCTCCGACTTGTAATAGGTTGTAGAATAAGTAGATAGTTCAGACATAAAGTGAAGACTATCTGGGTTTATTGGAAAAGTCAGCGAGTGTGCGTACGACTCAATTACCTTATAATTAGCAGCTTAATTACAATTAGCTTCAGACATTTACTGAGATATATATAAGTAGGTACGTTTATTATTTTGCAGAGTTCGATCAAGTTAGTTAATATATGCATACATATTTAATTCCATACTAACTTGAAACTTTTCATTTATTCATATTTTGTTACAATGTAATAATGAGTAGGTTTGATTAGAGTAATTTTATTAATGTCATAATGTTCAAACTAGGAATTGGTCTTGTTTTTGTAATCACTTTGTTTATTAGAGTAAGTGATCACTTGTTACAATGGAAATCCGCGAATCACTTAGTAATATCCCATTTTGGTTACTCTCAGTCATGAACCACCGAGATACAGGCCCTGGCCTAGTTCGGGGTTCACAAGAAACACACATTAACATTGTATACATTAATTTAGTAATAAGTAATATTAAGTAGTACCAGTGTTTTGTCAAATAAATATCTTTATCTTATCTTATTTATATGTTTTTGGTTGTTTGTGTTTTTTTGGTTTCATGTTTCAATAAATGGTTTTTATTCTTATTCTTATACTAATTATACTTATACATAGGTAAACATTACGAGAACGAAGGTAAAAAATCAGACTGCATAAAAAGTAGTACGGAATTTAGTCTGGATTACTTTAGTTCAATAAACTCAGTTTTACCTCGGAACAGATGTTAAGTGATGATGTTTCTTCCCAAATATTTAGCCGATTGGTGGAAGTGGTCTTACCTGGAAAATAACAAAGGTTATTATTAGAAATGCATGTACTGGTAGGTAACAATAATGAAAGAAGCATTTGGCAACAAATCACATCGTATAAAGTAAAGAATATTAAAATTAAATTATGTACGTTCAATATTTTGTAAACAAGTTTTCGTATTTCATTAATACATTTACTCGAGTGACACAATTGTAAATAATTTTATACTAGAGGTATGTATAATAAAAAAAACAGTTTTGTTAAAATATAAAATTAAGCATAACTATGATTCGTAGTAAAAATATTTCCTGAAAGTCTCCGAGTAAAATTATAAAGCAATAATTAAGCGATAGCATCGCAATGCAGCTTACTAAGTTAGTGGTGGGGGGCTGTAAATATAATAACTAAGTGACGTTTGACATGCGAGGGGGAGGACTAAGTTAGCTGGCGCCTTATGTCAAGTTACATTCAGACTAGTTTGATGTAAGTAACAGTTTAAAGATGGTATGTTATGTAACGTTTTCGTATAGTTTATGTACTACTAGTTCAGCGGAGTAAGTAAGTATGTACTACGTACTAGTACGTATACGAAAATGGTTACTGAAACTTAGTTTACCGTTTTTGAACAGTTTAGAGATTTCAGTTTTGATCTTATAGTGACGACGGTGAAGTATACCTATATAGACGCACGTGTGCTAATAAAAACATATTTTTATTTAGTGGAAAATTATATGTTAATTGTTTTTATTGCTTTTACTATTGCAATTAGTGCATTAGTTTACTACAGTTTTAGACACGAAAGTCTTAATAAATCATTCAGTTCATTAAAAAGTTTACATGTGATAAGTTTATAGGTAATAGGAAAGTGGAACCCTTTTAAATGTTTTTGTTGTGCACGATTTTGTATAATAGGATTATTATTTACACTATTATATCAAATGTTTTATAAGTTTATGGTTAATAAATATTTTCAAAACTCAAACTCAATTAATTTTATTGAGGGGAAAAAGCTTCCTATAAAAGAATGGATTAGACTAGGCTACAATATTTTATGTAACAAAAAACACAAAAGCACAAGTAAATGCCAAGAAAAACTTTAAGTAGGAAACTAAACGGATTAGCGACTTCGTAATTTTCTTCCAAGAACCCGGAACTAAGTAAACTAAGTTGGTAATTATTTCGAGGAAGTAGAGGATGGTCTTATTAGATCAGCAAATAACCTGATCCAACATTTAATAAAGAACTTTGTATGATTCATGAGACGCTTAAAAAGGAAAAGGGTCTAATATTTCTAAGAAGATTTTTTTATAAGCAATTCCTCCTTGATTCATAATATAAATTTTCGTCATCCATATTTAGGCCAAAAGATCGTCCTCATATTAGGTTACACGTTATTGTAATAAACAAACTACTAATTTCAGTTACTAATTAATAAGTAGGCTCAAACCCTAGCTAATTACCAAGTCCGAAGCATCTAATTACTCTTCATTACCTTTTATAAAAGCTACGATAATTAAACTAAATTCTAGCCCAAAGGCTACTAATAGAAATCTGGCAGTAGACTGGCAGGCGTTTAATATTGATCGAGGCTTCGATTGTTCCACAGACAAAGGCACTCATTTCCGGAGCGAAGACAACAGACGAGAATAAACCAGCTGCTTTACTGACACTATTATAATTGAAGACTTCAGCTAATCGAGGGAAAACCATCTGAGAAATTTAGAGGAAAGGCTAAGTTTGTGGCCCGAAATCGGCTGATGTGTTTACTAAACAGACTGGTTCGTATTTTATTAACTTAGCGGCTAAAGTTAATGTAAATATCAAAGCAGTCAGCAATAAATTAACGTAGACAGTTACAAATGATTGGATATTGTTTCCCAAAGTAAAATATTGTAGTATTCTTCATGCTTCTGCAAAAATGTTTAGTAGTAAATTTATACTCATCAAATTTACTCGACACTTCATCGATACACAAAGCTTCAAGGGGTTTTTGAAAGCCTGACCGAAGTTTTGCAAACAATTCAATCCAAAAGAATCATTTATGTGCAAACCCGCGTCAGCAGACTGAGCCGAACAATATGCTCATAAATAAACTTTATGATTGCCTGCTTTATGAAATCCTTTGTTCAAGTCGAGAATAAAACTATAAACTTGCTTGGCATAGCCCTTGGTACTGGTAACCTTGAACTTCGCAAGCACACTGCAGCTTTTACCATGGGTGATAAAATTCTAAATATAATGAAGTTAAACAACATCCACTGCCTATTGTTATTTTTTATTTCTTCAATTTTATACTAGACGTGTGTTTTGAGTCACGGAATAAACGGTTAACTACCACTGTCCGTAATGATGTCGAGTGTTATAAAACCGCTCTAGAAGCTTTTGACATGATGTGATTATCACTCTACTGAAGAATTATCTAAAGTATTAAATCAGAGTAATTAGGATTTCTCTAGTCAACCGTGGTACATTTTAGAATACAGAGTTTGTATGCTGTGGTCAAAAGTAATCCTATCACGCAGTAAAAAAAATCACGTTCAAACCTTTATTAACTTAGGCAATCGTGTTCAAATACCTCAATCAGGTGACCTATGGGTGTTTCCACTCTCAATTTCACTAATATCATTCAACACTAAGTAAGAACAAAGTGAGAGTCACGAATGGTATTAGAACACCTCAAACCGGCGGTGAACCCTCACCCATTACACCGTCTAATAATAGTCGGCATCAATCTAACTCGACTGCTTGTGGAGAAGGGTACACCCTTGTCTGGCTTACTTTAACACTTTAACATGTTTATTAGAGTTCGGAGGTTTTTTATTATATATTTTTATGGAATTTTCTATATATATTTAACGAGCCCTTTAAAACAAAAAAATATCCGTAAATTATAGTAGGTCATTTTTGGGTGTGTTTATTATTCTTATTTATATAAAGAAAAACTTGTTATGATAGGGTTGGATATTATTTGCTATTGAAGTAGTTTCAATTTCCATGTTCAGAAGTTTGGTAGCTGTCCATTTATTTATCTTATTAAAAAAGCAATAGCCGTCCATACTAAATCTTAAACTACCTACAAAGGTGCAATTTAAACAAAAATAAAAGGGATTAGTCCAAACCACGTCAGAGCTTGTCCCTGTATATTTCAGTACCGCGTGCCCTCCACCGTGTTAGCATTGCCGTACGTAACACACCGTACCAGGTCCGACTCCACTGCGTCGGGGACGACTAATTTATAGCCTTCATGAGACTTGCCTTTAGGTTTTTAGCTATTTTCGGATTGGCAGATGTTCGTTAAATAGTTTTTCACGATTAGGTTATATTTTTTAAAACCAACCTACACACTATCGGTCTAACGTAAATACATGTCTACTTGTCCGTCCTTAAAAATTATTTCAGTAGTATGCCCAATTTTTTATTCTTAATTGTGTAATTTTTTTAGGTTTAGCTACTTTGTCAATTGAAAACCATTCTCTTATAATTCTTTCTTTCCTGCAACACGAGGGTAGATTAACGCTACTACACAAAATAACATAAAACCCTCAACAAAATTGGGATAAATCGCGATTTTAACAATCAACAACAAAACATAAATATATATCTCTTACAAATCAAGTGTCACTCCCGATTGGTATCAAATAACGAAAAGCACATTAATCTCCGAGAGTGCTGCTTATGGAAAATCATAGACAATATAATTCAGAGGCAACGAACTAAGTACGTATCTATCCTCTACCGTTTTTTCTACTACAAGCGAACCAGCATCCCGTCTTTTCGTAAGATGTAATGCGAGTGATTGATGCAGCGCAGTATGTCGGGCTCGGAGCTAATGAGACTCCACTACCGACCAAAAGCTACCCAATGTTTCTTCGTCTCAAAAAGGGCGTGTTTTTGTGGGCAAGCGAGCTCTACTTCTATGCAATTCCCGCCCAATGCCAACTAACCTGTATGAAGATGGCAACCAAAAATGACAAAGGGTTTTTGTCACAATAATGTAGTGTCTTTTGACTGGGATGTCGTAGGTTGGCTATATGAAACCTTCACACATGGGTGGCAGCGAAAAGGTTCGTCGTGTCGCGTTGAGACTGAAGGACCCATTCATGGGAAATGTGAAAACGAGGAGAGTGCTATTCAGAGGAGGGAGAAACACATTAATCTTGGGATATATGTTTTTAAACGCGAAATTGCTTTTAACAGTAATGTTATCATCAATTTGCAACTTGACAGCTAGCTTATTTTATTTACAAAACACTAGAACATTGGCGATGCCTCATCATCATCCACAGTCCTTTGAATTCCACTGCTGGGTACAGACCAACGCTTGATCTTTTTAATTTTGATACTTAATCCATAATCCATACTATTGATTCTATGGTTCCTTATTGAAAGATTTACAATAAATAGTAGAATAAATATCCTAAAATCGCCACCTAGCTATAAAATACCAGGTTAATAGAATATAACGCTTCAGTAAAAACATAACATTTACATAAAGCTGAAAAGTTTCCAATTTATTCCGCAAGCAAGTTCGAGACACGTGCAAACGTAACGAGAAAGGAAAAGGACCCTAATCACATTTAGCTTTATTACCAGCACGCATTCTGTAAATTGGGAAAAGCTTTTACAACGTTGGAATTTCCCTTTATTTCTGTAATGAAATAAATTTCTTTTGTATTAAAAAAGGTTTTCTCTAAGTAACGTACAATTTGAGCGGACAGGTTCATTTTCAATTTAAGGATAACGAAACTTCTTTTGTTCCTGTAAGAAATTGCGTGTAAAGTCGTTTTGTAATTTTGTTTATTATTAATAGTCAAAATAGCTTTCAATTCTTTAGCTTTATTTCAAAAGCACCCAAATCTCTAACAAAATAAACCGATTCACTCGTTAAATAATCGCTACATTGTACCATATGCAAAATTACTTATTAGAATTCAAAGAACCACATCAAATGTCCATCAGAACCGACATGGCTCGATGGAATGTAACAGAAGGAAAACAACGCCACTGCGCAGTTAATCCCATAATGTATTCCGAATCAAACATACGACGTCGATCAAAAAGCTAAGCGATCCCTAAACGATCCGAGTAATACGCCTGACGCCGTTCCATCGGATATGAATAAACATGAACAATCCATATAATAAGGGACGGACTTAGGAAAATATTATGTTTTTATAATAAAGGAGGAAAATGTTGAGATGGAAAATATTTATTTATTTACTTAATTAAAACGGTAACAACCAATTACATTAATTAAGAAATGAACTATTCACTTAAGTAGCAACTTAATTAGATAATAATATAATGTGCTTACTCATGTTTCAATAAACCTTGATGATTAATTGGGTCAAGGTTCTACAAATATCTAAAATATCAAACCTTAATGTCAATAAGAACAATATTTTAACAAACTACCTTACATGTCCATAATCGATCGTAATTGGAAGCCCAACATTTAAAACGGTCACTATAACGTAAATGAGTAATGATAAGTAGAACGTCCTACTTTAAGTAGTTAGTAGTAGTTAGTAATTGTTATTAGATTGGTGAGACAAATGGGTGGGACCTGACTCCCACACCTGTTCTACTTCATTCCGCTCACGCACCGGAATGTGACCTTCGTAAGGGTATTAGAGTACCACGAGGCATGCCCTTAAGCTATTTCCTTTGTCTTCACGCATGAACGCCTCCCTGCATTGCATTCGACATTTGTTTCTTATTAGATTCAGCTCGGCTCAATGGGTCGCGAATACGAAATGCTCGTTTGCTCGCGCCTTTTATGTGTCGACCCGACGTTACGAGTGTTTTAGTATGTCGGTCGGTGAACTTGCCGAGACCTTTCAACTTTACTGGTGCTTCGGGTTTAAATGTTTCTGTAAGTTGTCAACTTTAGACGCAATGTTATCTAATATTTATTTGGATAAAATCGGTTGTGCGTTGATAATGTTCCAAAGTTGGGGTTGAACTCGAAGATTTGTTAGAATTGTAGTCTACAGAATACAAATAAAGAGACAAGTCCCAACAGGTAGAATAGGCTGTAAATTTAATAAAGCATTATTACGTTTAAATAACTTCTATGTTGAATAGTAGCGATGAACATGTTTCTATTTCTACCCGCAAACGTAGCCGCAATTTGCGGTTACTCAGCAAACATCTCGTACTGCTCTCTAGAGAAAGCATTATTTCCATCTTTCCACCGCAATATGGTGATATTATTGGCACAACAGTCCGTACCGGAGGCCATTTCGTTTTACTGCAGGCAAATGAGCTATCCAGTTCCACGGCCACTGCAGTAATCATGGGAATGCATTACCCATGAACTTTCCCGTTTTACCGAGTTTCGCCTTCACATTCATCCGTGGTGTTAGAGGCCTTGTCTTTCAGAGTTATTGCTTTATCTGTGGCCCCACATGAACTAGTGTTTGTATGACACGACGAGGAAGTAATTTATTTAATGCATTTTAGTGAACTAGCGGGTTAGCTGTACTTAAACATGTTTTAAATTGAGAAGACTACAGAGTTGTGGAGCCAAATCCAGAATCTTCAATTTAAAATTGTACTAAGGTTTCAGTTCTGACTTTCCTGCTACTAGTTAGGAAGACTTCAGTCAGCTTACATAGGTACAAGGATCTGAAGTTCAGTCTTTATCTTTACTACATATGATGTACGTACGACTTACCTAGGTATGTACAAAGCAATTTGTTACTAAAAGCCTACTATTCTCTACTCAAGAGAACTATCATGTAACCCAGAGAGAGCTGCAATAAACCTTAGCACAGAATATATTACAGTAAAGTACTACACCTTAAGTTAGCTCTGCATCCACCTGCTACATATTCTGTGTTCCTCATAAACCTTCAGCAGCAAGGTGGTTGAAGGCAGTTTTACACGACATTTTAACGCACCTGAGCGGTAGTCGAGCGCCATTTTAGTGGCTTTTACTTTGTATCACTTTATAAACTGTCGGGACTTGACAATGGTGATGAATACTCTTGGTAAGGTAATGAATTGTCAGAGGAATATGGCTGGCTCGGGTTTTACGAGAGGTGGTTTGTGTAGTAATACTTTAAAAAGCATAAGACAATATAAAATACCTACATTTATCTTTGCCAAAGTGGTGCTATTTTTTAAGAGGAATATGTGCTTTTGCATTAGATGTAAATTTTAAAGTAGCTTATTTAGTGTGTTAATATATATTTTCATTTTTTAAGTAGTTTATTTCATTCAGTTCAGTTCATATAGGTGAAAAAATACTGAATTTAATTATATTAACTTTTAATACAGCCTAGAAAGAGCGGTCGTGGTCTTTTAGTTTAGGACATATATTATTATATGTTTCTAGATTGATATAATTGTATCTATCTAGTATTCAACAGTTTCAGAACTACGTCCAATTACCTAATAACATTTCCTATACTAATGACTAAATTACTGACAACACGTGGAAAGTTTCGTGTCGTCGAGCGCCGCCTGTCGTCAATTTACGTAATATACCCGAAATTAATATACTTTTCCATGGACAAATTAAGCCAGAAACTCCTAATTAAAACATTTTCGCACAAAGCAATTCTATTATATTCATAATAGATACGTTCGTATAACTATATAGAATTGCTATGTGCGTACCAATCGGCAACCATTAAATAATCAGGAATTGATGAAAATAAATGAAATGAAATATTTTATTCATTATTATACCTACTAGCACTCCATGTTAAAGTTCATGTGTCAATGTGCATTGTCTAATATTATTACTTAAGGTAGAATAGACATTCCAAAATAATATAAGAATTTTTTAGAGTTCATTTACGTTGCTACTAAAAAACGCGTTGATAATGTTAATAAATATAATATGACTTTTGTTTTTTTATCATGACATTTGTATGCGACCAATCATATGATTTTTTGACACAAATTAGCATCGGCTCCTTTAAATGAGTTGTTTATTAGGTTCGATACCTCAGTTTCCGAGAAGGGGAACTAACTAATTAGAACGCCATTAGTCTCGTGTGTTATTCTCACGAAATTGTGCGAACATGTTCGGAATATTAATATTCAATTAAAGGGAACGCCTGTTTGTGCTCTCGAAGATTATATATTGCTCTCATTATGGAGCTGTGTTTACGGAAATTCTAATAAATTAAATTGTTACTTATTAATGAAAATTATTGATTTCAAGGGAAATCTCGCAATAAAATGTTGTATATCAACTCATTTTACAGCCCTTGACTTTGATTTACAATGTCTTAAATAATAAAACATTGCCTGGAAGAGATCACTTAAGGTAATAAGGCCGCCCGCTTCTACATTATTTGTAGATTAGGCCCTTATGGTATGTCTATTTATATTTGGTGTGCAATAAAGTTATATTGAATTGAACATTGGTTACACAAACACACAACCTCTCACCTTAAACGCTTTCAAAGAAAATACATACTAGCATCATTTTCACTGAATGCGTTTAAGAATCATTACGCAAGCGAGTCTTAAGAACAACGAAAAAAACACCTTCAAATTGCATAAACAACAAATTAGAAGAACAGCGATTCATGGGCAATGGCCCTTAAAGTGTTGGCGCAATGCAGATGGCCCATTACACAGTTTTCATATCGCGTACGTGGCCCATTATGGCTCACGTCTGAAACGGAGCATTCGTTATGCGGCGGACAGCTGGCTTCTGCAAACACCTGAGACAGGGGTGAGTTATGAGATAATATAATGTATGTTTTAAAATACAACCTCTTGGTATTATTTTCTTATCAATTTTAGGGCATTTATTTGACTGCAGCGACTCTGATGTTACGATTATTGGAAGACACCGACGCTCTACATTTACTTGCCTACTTTAGTCTGGATTTGAATACCATACCTGGATTGCAATACTGAGAAAACATACCCAAGAAACAGTTCTAGCGTTTCGCTTTCCTAACCACAAAATTTAAAACAATTTTCTTCGTAAAACACATCTAAATCAATATCGCACTTCTTATTTGGCTAACGTCTTCCCTTATCAAAAAGTTAAAACCAAACTTAGTAAAACCCACATCGATATCTCACTTCTTCTTTGAGTAACTTTAGTTATCTAAACTAAATAGCATAAACAAACATAAGACATTACAGGAAATTGCAAGCAGCACATGCATTGTGGGCTCACATCATAAATAACAAGCGAGGCGCGTCCGTCTATTTCAGCTCCTTGTCTAGGAAGTAGCCTCACGGATGGAGAAACTCATTACCTATTCAAGAAGCGACGCAGAGTCTGGGCAGAATCAGAAAAAGGTGAGTAGAACATCTATTCTGAGGTTAGGTATAGGTTTCATTCAGTTCGCTCGCTTTTGTCACTCAACTAAAGTTTGCCCGGTGGTAAGCAAAAGCTGTGGCCTGATAAAAATCAGTTCACTTTCGCTTTAAAGATCGCTAAGGTATAGTTTTAACATAAAAATGAGACATGTATGCAGACAGGATAGAGACCGTACTTTAAGGCGCGTTGGAGAGGAGGCCTATTTACTTAACAGGGGGTAGACACAGGCAGATATGACGGTGATGATGATGATGATGGTGTAAGGAAGTGTCGTGTATGCGTGTATGGATGGAGTAAGAAATATCATTACTTATTCAAGAGGCAACTTAGGGACTGCGCTGAATGAGATATAACATTTGAGGTCGGATAATGTCATCGAGATGGTTCGTGAATTCTATTCCACGATATCTTAATGAAGAAAAAATCGATTGGTATAAGAACAATGTATGAATGATACTAATCCTGACAGGCTAAAAAATAAATAAAATATCTATTTACCTAATTTGCCTATTTTTATTTTGTTCGCATGTTAGTAGTTTTCATTTTTTCATAGGAAAGATATATTAATTCCTTTAACCATTTTCAGTACCTCAGTATCTACACAACAGATGGTCCAGCCCTGCCCTTATTTATTCACGAAACGAAGGGACATTCGCGTGGACGGAATTAGAAACAGAACGAGTTCATAAATTATTATCGGATTAGGTTATAAATACACTGTGAATAGCGTGCAGTCGATATAGGCTAAATATAACTCTATAGACTAAAGTTTTGTTTGTCTATTTCTTGAACACTAGAAACAATGCCCTGATTTTTAATTAAAAAAAATATCACATACATGAATAGTCACCGTGAGTGTGGAGATGCGATAAAGTATTTCCCTCATTCTACAAAACAGATCTACTCCCTCCCTGGAAGACTTACAATATTATTTGTACACGAAAAAGTAGTCCGTTCGTCACGAAAGAGTTTTGGACCGTTAGTGTGTAATTGGTTAAGCTATTTACAAATTATGCCCCTAAAATCCGGACTAAATCTATGCTCAGTATTCAATTCATCACATCAAAGAACTTACCACAAATTCGTATCCAATAAGCAGCCATGTTTAGTCTATAAAGGCACATAATTAAGATGCTCGCCAGATATTACATCCGTTGTGTGGATGCTCTCACAAAGCCCCAGCTCTCCCGGCAGCTATGTTTACAATGGTTCTGTTTAAACACTCAGTGCAGTGTGTTTGGATTTAATTACTCAGTTTCGAACTTGTGTTTGTAATAACTGTAAGAACTATAACTCTATATACTATATAGAGTATGTACCTATGTATGAAGAGCTGAGTTGTGCTGTGCAGTGGCTGGGTCAGTCATGTGAACCAAGCATTCATAACTTGGATAGGATTTGTTATTTCTTTCCAAACTTTTATTGTTTTCAATCGTAAAGCCAGATATCTCTAGGGCAGTTTGAAAACTCTCAACACTAGATACTCTCATATGATGATAATCATAGATAATATTTATTCTAGTACGAAGTTTGTCCATAGTAGTCCCATTTCCTGTCTCTAGTGTACCCTGCCAAGACATTTAAATCGATCAGTCTAGTATGCTGTTATCATACGTAGCTCGACTATAAGAACTATGCTAAGCTTCTCTCTTATTACATAATAGTAAGATAATAACGTGGCAACAGCGAACCCATTGTGAACAAATTCCGCAGCAAACCTTTGACCTGCTTATCATATAGATAGCGCATACGCTCACAATACAATGACTTGTTTCCATTACCTTAATAATATAACGCATTGTAACCTTTGTTACGGAGTTCGTTGCATATCTTGCAGTTGAATCATCTGCGACAATGCGAAGAAGTCATACAAAGAAATAAACTGTAATAACTTGGTGGGTTATTCGTGTGTTCGATTTTCTTTCTCATTCAACTGTAAACTAATGTAATTGGCTCCGGCCGTTTTGATTATTATTACTTAAATTTATGTAGTAACTGAAAAGTGGATCATGTATTTTTTTCATGAAAATCATAATTAACATGCTGAAATAATTGAGCTACAAATTTCCGTAATTGTATAGCCTCCAGTGTTCTCACTACTTTTAAATAGTTCTTTCAGTTCCAAGTAGAACCAGTAGAACTTTAAGCTGTCTGCAAACTTATGGTAGCTTATCATTTGAAAGACAACACTAAAAGCTTGAATGGCATGTTCTATATTGATCTTTGAACTACTTCTTAAGAACTTGTTAGCTTTAAACTTGGTTAAGACTTCTTTAGTTTTCTTTGCATTTGATAGATAGTTTACTAGCAGCGATTCGCGGTGTTACCCACGTTAATTTAAGATAAAAAGTAGTAGGCTACTTTTTATTCAAAATTAACGTGGGTAACACCATGGGTTTTAATCCAGGATTCTAGACTAACTATCTCCATACTAAATTTGATCTAAATCGGTCTTGCCGTTTGAGCGTGGCAAGCCGTTTATAATATTAGTAGGAAATGGAAAGTCTAACTTTGACATTTACCTGATAAAGACATAGCAAATAGGTTTATCGAATCAAATTAATAAGAACATCCTCATCCGTTGCTAAATTAACGTCGCCATAGAGTAAGTAATAGGTATATTAATCAAGGAAGATCCCGGTGGAATGTTGCGGGGGCAGCTATATAGGGGACTCCCTTGATTAATGCTAACGTTAACTATAATTACTCGGGATTATGGACTAGTCGTACATATGTACTTATATTTATATACTGCATGTATATACTGCACTACTCTGATGTTAAACTGGTTGTGCAGTGAGTAACCCTTCTGCACGACTGGTTAGTCGTAGGCACAATGTTACAGATAAACTTGCACTACAGAGATAGTGTCGGCAATTCTAACACAGTCTAGTCTAATGTCGTAAAAAAATCCAAGTCAAATGGTAATAAAAAAATTAAACCACGTGAGCCCAAAAAAAAAAAAAACAGAACTGTCAAATACTTATATGATCAAATAATTTAGATTTAGTTAGGCTTGCGAAAATAGTAACTTTATAGCCTCCAATGATAGTTTAACAGAGGACATGTGAATAAAATGTAAATTTCGCATTAGCATAAAGCTTTCACAATAACCTTCAATCTTTCCCGTCGAAACAGTGGGTTCGAGCCAGAAGGCCGGATCTAGGCCAAGAGCACTGTGAAGGGGCCAATACCATGGCTAACAATATACATATTACATATGTATATTTCTTGCTATGTGTTCATCTTATTGACTTATGGTGGAACTAACTTCGAGAATACAAGATGTTGTCCATAATTTTCGCTTTATAGGATGAGATATGAGATCCTTATAAGGACGTATTACTCACGTTGCAGCGTCATCATCATCAATTGGTGTAATAAAGTAACATAAACAAACATAAACTAGTAATGGTTTCACTATATTTTTGCGAGACTAATTTATGATGTAGGCGTGCAACATTTTTATGCTATCAATAGACTTGTTAATCCGTGTCTCTCAGTTAAATATCATCCCCTTTGATCATCTCTCTGTTCTCTCTGCTCCCCATTTCACAAAACATTTGAAGAGTTAGAAGGAGGCTACACATTCAAGCGTTCTCTGAGCGTTATATATTTGCTAAAATCATGTGGATTCCCTCTCTTTTAGACTGTAACATTGTTTCGAGCAGTTTAAAATGTGGTATCCCTAGAAAACTGTCATAAAAGAAAAGTAATTCTAAATCGAAAGGGAGAAAAAAAACACATTTTTTATCTATCCATACCTAAAGCTGTCAGAGCTGAGCCCTAAGTTGGCGTGTGAGTGTGGAGTTAGCCTGACTGCCAGAGCGTCCTTCTGTCAAGTTCAAGACTGCCGTTACCACGGTCAGCCAGACCCTGGCCGGATGCCTGCTCGCTATATTGCAGGGTTAATTGTACCAGCTAAAATATAGGGAGGAATAAAAGCTTTTAATGTTTGTAAGGTACTAGGACACTTTCATTCCGAAAGATTTCATTCAGATTGCAGGTAAATATTTTTTTTTACATTATTACAATAAGAGATGATTTACTCTGAGAAACTAAATGTTTATATATGTAGTTTTGTTTCATTGTTAATTCAGACACTTAGCTTTATCATTATTGCATATATGGTTACTAATCTGGTAAGTGTTCGTACAAAAAAGATAATGGTCAATTCCGTTGTACATGTTTATAAGCTCCATAAGGAAAAATCGCTTCAATCTACATCTGTAAAGGGTTGTTGAGGTCGTCCTTTTACCACAGTCAGACCATCCCACTCTACTTAATGGTGACCTCATTTACGTGTAGTGGAAAGTGGTCGGGCAGCAAATAGGCGCCTATTTATTCCGCATAATATAAGGTTCTTCAGTGAATAGGTGCGGAGACAGTTCGTCCTCCAAGAAAGGGTCGGGGCGTCTCTAGTTAGGGTCTAAGCCATTCTGAGGGTCCAAGAATCCACTCAACGAGACCCGAATCACTCCTAAACTTAGGAATACTTATTTCAATGAAGGGTAAATATGTCTTTTAGCTTGGTTTTCAGCTAAAAGGTGTGAAGTGGGGAAAACACTCGCCAAAACCGTTTACTTTTCCTTGATTTTCACCTCGTCTTCTTTTGCTGTTACGTAATTTTCATATCAAATTTCGAGTTTATGTACGAACCTAATAAAAGTAGGCTTTCGCGAGGTTTAATCTCCGCAGTTCATAAAGTCGTTTGTGGAAGTAACATAATCTGAGAGCTCGAGTGAGGCTGCTACGTAATTACTGAGCTAATCGTGATAATGTTGTTAAACCTCAATGAGAGCTTAATTCGAACGGTGTGGGACTGGGACAAATATTATACATAATATCGTGATAATATTCTTTGCTTATACATAGCTGTTTGGCTAAAAAAAGGTTTTCAAGTACCTAAATACATATTACTATTTTGTCTTTATGATATGCCGTTGCTATTTAATTTAGCAAAATTTAGTTTTTAGACATACCTACAACTTACAATCTAGGACTAAGCGACCAGTACAAGTGATAATAAATTGTAACAAAAGAACTGTCCGTAGAATCGATAAAGGGCTCTAAGCTACAAAATGATATGATCTAAAATCCTGTACATCCTCCACAGATGTCGCGTGGGACCTTCGAGAATGATGGAGTATCGTCGTTTAGCAAGTATCGGTTATTAATCGAGTGCTGCTTCAGTGTTTTGCACAGGCGGTAAGGATGTTCAAGTGTTTATTGTGTTAGCTGATTTTATACGAGTATATGCTTTTGTGAGCTTTAGAAACTGTGAAGTGTGTAAGGATAATTTTGTATTTATCATTAAATATTAATGTTAATTAAACGCATATGAATCTATGCGTTTATATCAGTTTTGTATTAATAGCCATTCCAAACCTTTGGAGTAAGTTATTTTCTCCTGATTTTATCACAGTTCAATAATAAAATAGAAACCTCATAGAAACTCTCTCTGGAGTTGAAGCCAGTAAGCACTTAAGTATATGAGAACTAGTGACTGTTTGAAACAATCTTGAAGTTGAACTAAGTTTCTCGAGCTTGCAGGCCGCAGAGCCAAGCTTACTTCCTTTCCGACTGTTCTCGCTCATTCAACCGTTAATTGACTTTCTAGTAACTTGAAAGTTCAAAGCCCCATTAAAACCTTGCTCGATAACGCTAAGGTTCTAGTTTTAGTTGAGGCTTACCTAGAAGTTATAAATCTAAATAAAACAGCATATCATCGCTGTAGTTTTTTATAATTGTATGACTTGACAGGTTCACGATAAACTATAAATCCATTGATGTTAAGCAAAGTTGTAATCTATCGCGCTGGCCTAGAAGAAAGCGGTTCACTCTAGATGATGCCACAAGATGAGTAAATGTTCAACATATAGGCATCATTCTTTCGTATAAATAAAAACAAACAAACCTTGATCTAGCTGCAACACCCTTGTCCCGGGTGCAGTTCAAAGCTCGTAAATAAAACAGCACTCAGCTTATTACACTTGTGTGGGAGGCGACGGATGACGCGCGTCCACTAATAATACGAGGAATTAGTGCTAGACTTTCTAGCTGCTATTTATGATTATTGAGCTAATGCGTCTTCGCACTTATTTTTATGAAGTTTTTATGAAGAAGCGATGTGGGTTTTAGTTTTCAAGAGCTTCTAATGAAATGTTTCAATGAAAAATAATCGTACCAAAATATTGTCTACACCATTTTTAGATTGGCTTTTACATTCACAGTGTAAAACATATGAAGTTTCTGTACCAAAATATGTCACGCCCACCTATATTGTGGTAGTAAGTATTGCTGGTATTTTAAGGTAAATTTTAAAATATAAATAATATTTAACAAATTTAACAAAAAGTGATTATATCTTCATTAAACAGCCCGCTGCTATAAACCGCCAGCATTTAATAACAAAGTGTCCCCGAGCCGTTCTCGCCGAAACTAACTCGTTCCTAATTAATGGGCAAGCGAGCAATATGCCTGAAGTACCTCATTATGACGCATGAACGTACGCTGGTGTATAACTACTTTTGTTTCAGGCACCTATAGGTATTTGCTGCGGGTCTACTTGGGTTTACCCAACCAACATTTTGGCGCTAATATTCACCACTTTTATCGTCTGTATTGGTTTAACGGGTATATTAAAGTGTAGAGTAAAACCTTTGTTGCTTTAATGGTCATGAAAATTACTAAATAACTCATCAAGATGAGTAACAGTAACAAGAAGACATATTATGACTTAAGGAATTATAAAAGAGTTATGTTGAACCACAGTAACGCTAGGTATTGTAACTTCAAGTAACTATAAGTACTTTGAGTAATAGTAAGGTTTCTATTATTTCCAACTGTTTTTAAAGAGTGCTAAGTAAAAGTTTTATACCACTTAACTTGGCTAGAAGCGTAATATTACTTGAAAATGTATAAAGGTTATAGTCGCAACCGCCATAGCACCTACTCTTATATAAATTCAAGTAACGCAAAGCACTTTAAGTAATATTATAGTTTCTGATAACTCTTTCTAAAGACAAAAGCTCTTGAAAATAGTTAACAAAAAAAATTATTACCTAAATTTGTATAAAGGAAGTAATTGCAACTTATTTACTGCAATTTAATTTAGTAATCACAAACCGCTATATATGATAATAATTGGTATTATGGAGTTATTTTAAAGCCCTGATCGTTACAACGGTGTTCAGATTTACTCTTATGTTATTCTAAGCAATATGAAAATACAATTTAGGTAAACATTGTAACTTTTATTTCACTTGAAATCATAAAACATGATATATTACTTTTATAAATGTATAGTGTCTCTAACTTCAAAATTGTATAAATGTGTGTAGTCTTATTTGCTCTCGAGATTGTTTGCGCTTGTTTGTTTGATTTGCTCTATGAGTTCATGGAAAAAACGAAAAAGATGTGGAGGAGTCAAAAGAAAAATATCAAACGAATACAAATTAATAATAAGATCAAATAAATCCGGGTTACCCTGCGATAAGACCACTACACCGCAAACATTAACCATTGATGCAGTTCAGCATCATAGTTCTTCGTTGAATAGAAGTATTGATGACGCTAGTCTGGGTTGTAGTAGTTTTTGCAACGAATATGTTCATCCAGCACAACTTAAATGCCAAAGTTATCGCAGAAACTCTACCGAAAATTTCGACCAAGTGCCGGAATTTCATCAAGGTTCCGTACAGTTTTATTTTTTGAAAGTTGGTAAGTACCTAATAGATGACTGATTAATATAATCAGTAAACTCAAATAATTTTATTTTTCACAGAACTAGAAAACCGTAATATTTATGTGAGCAGTAAACATGGTGAAACGCAAGATACGAGTATTGAACCGGGTTCTGTACAGCGAGAGCTTATTTTTACAGAAGAGGGTTCTGCAGAGCGAGAATTTAATATAACAGGAGATGCCTTCCTATCTACTTATCCTCTAAGTAGTTCTCTTTATACCACTACTACATACTTTATAAATTAAAATTATAGTATGTTGATTTAATGTATAAATAAAAACAAGCTTTAAAAGTATGTAATTTGTAGTTTTATTCAAAATCTTTTATAAAGTAATATCGTATCACTAGGTTCACAAAGCTAATCAACACAAGTTTAATAACTAAGACAAAGATACTGGAGAATTATAGTAGTTTGTACATTCTGGATAGAGTTAATTGTTCCAATATTTTTGTTTGGTTTTCTATTATGAACGAATTTAAGTTATCTACATTCCCGGTGGTTTCATTACTACACATTGGTATAATGTACTCGTAAGACAATTCGCTGTTCAAGTATTCTGCAGCTGGCTCCATTGTTGTAGCATTTGTATTTTTCTGTTTTAGTACTACGTCATGATGATAAGTCACAGAACTTCCTTGAAAAGGGTTGGAATCTCCGACATTTTGCTGGATACTTGGGTATACCTGCAAGAGGAGGACTTAGTTTAACTCAATGAATAGTTGAGCTATTAATTCATTCGTTATAAAACTTTGTAGACGTATTTGTCTGTTGTTACATGCGAGCTAAGTCAAGCTAGGCGTTTGGGCGGCTCTTCAACTCTTTTTGTTAGGGCTTGTAAGATCAGTTCTGGATTTAACAACCCACATAATTAAAGAACTGTATTATTATATATTATATAAAATGGCTACTACTCATACTTTTATTATTCGATCGTGGAAAATAGATGTAACGTAAGTACCCATTTTTGTAATGTCAAAGACATCTCTTAATAAATCAAACACATTTACCAAATTTAACCACAAATTAACGTACCTATCTTAGCTTTATTTCTTACATACTCAAGTTAGATGTCCTTAATAGGTAAAGACCTGTTTTTATATAATTATATTTTATAAAAAGCAGAAACAAGTATTAGGTTTCCTTTAGTATAACTTACTCAATGCAAAATTATTATATCTTTTATTTACTTTTCTATCCAAAATATCAACAACAACATATAACTTACAATGTCATCAGCAATTATATTCAAGTTTAACTCAGGTTTGGACTGCTTAGAAGTAGTAGCTGAATGTGTGGTATCATCTTCAGTGTCAGTATGTAGAATCATTTCTTGAAGGACGTAGCTAGGTTTACGATATGCAGCGAGAAGTCTGTAAAAACATTAAAAATTACGTAAGTAAGTATTAATTCTTTGTTAATTTACTTTTATTATAATTAGCATAAGTATTTTAAATATTTGTTTACATGTATAACTTAAATAATATGATATAGTTATTTCTAAGATAAAATAATTCAGAATAAATTTTGCTATGTATCCCAATAAATTCATTTATAAAAATACTAGCGACACTAAGAAACACTTGCTGAATATGCAATCTTACTGATTTTATTAAAAAATCTTCAGCTTTTGATTTCAATCTTACGTTTTTATTCCTTTTTCTTGGTGAAAGGGTTTTATATATTGAAAAACGTAACCCTAAAATACTACTACCTTTACATCCAAGTCGCATCACAGTGAAAACAAACACTTCAACCTTATGCTCCTTATTACCTTAAAAACTCTTTTCTGGTATAACAAGTGCTACAATAGTGTTAACTACAACCTATCTAGCACTCATCGTTGACAAATAGTAACAATAAGAAACAAGGGTAATAAGAAATAGACGCCATGATAATTCAAACATAACCTAAAAGTAATTTAAGAAAAAACCTAAAATAAAACGCATTTGTTACGTGATACGTTACTTAAAACACATTATATTTACAAGAAATACACATCTACTACAAAAGACATAGCCAATAGCCCGTTCTTATCTAAATGTAGATTGATTGTATACCCCGCCTGATAAAATAAAAAATATTTTTACTTAAAATACCACTTATTTTCAAGGCCCTGCAAAATTGAGATGCAAAACATACATGATTCTCTCAATAAAGAAACCCTCGCAATAACTTTTAGGCGTAAATAGAAGAAATCAAACTTGGCTTACCGAGTTATTAGACAAACTTGTTATTCACATTCACTTCCATGTTTCGCCGTCATATTGAAACGATAACACAAATTAAAAGAAAAAAATAAAGTTATTGTATGCAAAACTATAGAGAAATTTAACGTCCTATAGCCCTGGGTTGCTTATTAATACCAAATCAATGCATAAAGCATGCCCAAGATATAAATGAACCTAAAAAAGAACTTCTCTGTTACTATAAAAAATATACCAACAGACTTAAGAACTTGTTTACCACTAATAGTTTTTATTATAACCATAGTACAAACTTTAAGGTGCTTTAGTTGGCAAGATTTATATTGTACCACCAATATATATACAAGAAATTAGTCACAACTGACGCCATTCTATAACTATTATGTAACGTTCAGTGTTAAAATAGTGAAAATTATGACCAATTTTATTACTTGTAGCGCTAAAAAATGGGGCCCAATCGAGGGGTAGTGGGGGGTTAGAGCGTGCTCTAACACCAATCGCTAAAACCTGTGTATGACTTTGGTTTGCTGAAATCACTTTTGAAGAACTCTTTTATCACCAATTCTTATTACCAAAATGTTAGTTGGGTAGTGAGGTCAAAGTTGCGTCTGTTATAAATTCAGGTATTAATATTGTAACTCCGGGATAAGACTTTCCTATACTATTACAACACTAGATTTGATCCATATATGTAGATCCATCTGTTTTACTAAAAATGTGTCACACATAAACATGTACTATATGCTCGTACGTTTCTTACTCAAGTCGACAACTGATCTTAACACACTGCACATATTCACAAACTTACGCCATAATATAACTATAGACATAAATATCGCTACATAGTTAAAGCTGACGACCTAATGCTCATCCAGACTTTACAGTCACATGAAAAACTATTTATTTTAAGCCACATACATACATAAAACCGTGCCATTTGCCGATCAAGTGTACTCTTACCGGCAGAATGTTTGGAATTTACCGAGAGCCGCATTTGGGTCACTGAAATATAGCCGGGGCTGTTTCTCCTTTGTCTCGATGAACGTGCCATTTATCTATCTTTCAGAGGCATATTTTCGCGCGGGAAATGATAAAGAGGGCAAGATGAGTTAGATATGAGGGAGTGAGATGGGTGCGGAAGGAAATCGGGTCATGTGCGGGGCAAAGCTGGCCTTGATAAAAACATATTGTGGGTAAGCTATTTTTCTTTCGATATACAAAATGTATAATGTCCGAATTTTACGTTTAGTTTTCTTTAAACAAACAAAAGGATTGAGCTCTTCTACGTCGTACCTATAGTGCGCGTTTCTAGAAGAAACTGTATTTACATATGTTTTTGATGTTTTTTTTTTTTCATATGAATTGAATGCCTAATGATACATATTTATTATTATTTTAGCACCCACTTAGGTATTTTATCAAAACAGATATAGGAGCTAGGAGCACATAATTTAATATCCGTTTTCTATTCCGTACGTTAGTCAGGCTTCCCAGAAAATCACATCAAAAGCCTGAATCCCTATCCAAATAGGGATACGAGTCCCAAATTACTCGGAACCTTTCAATCCTTTAGGCTTTACGAGTAATTGGAACCTGAACGCATCTGATACCTAATAATATTTAATACGAATGAAACGATATGCATTCGATGCCTTATTATTCACAAATAAAATACCATCCTTATACGAAAGAGGCAGAATCGTTTTTTTTTTCTCTTCAAAGATAAATTCAAATAGATATGCAATATACCAATTAAATGTACCTATTCTGTTAGCAAAAGAAGGAAGGATTTTTATAATGTATATTGATTCACATTGTCGATCATCTAATCCTAGCAGTAACATTATATTTACTTATTTTAAGACACGGTATGGAAATACTCAAATCACACCGTGCGGCTCTGCCCACTCGTTTTTTTTTATGATATTTCATAGTCATCACGTTTATCCTGAAAAATGACGGTAAATATGACTAATACCGTGTAACGAGTAGGTACGCCGTTTTAAAACATTTTCCGAGCACTGCCGTGAGCGTACAAAACTTTTACAAAACTCGTGTTTACTAAAGTTTGTTGGGTGAATTTTACTCGTACTAGTAAGCTACGGTACTTAAACTTAAATATGGCCACTTTAATTTGTAAACACCTGAGCAGCTGCTGGTTACGATTTATTGCCAAGCGAGTGAATAGTGAGTACGTTTAATGTTTACACATTAAAGTTTAAACGCTATATAAATTTGTACTGAATACGTGTTCATTTTATCATACTTGTCTAATTTAATTTTAAAAAGTAACTCTCCTTTGAATTCCCATACGTACAATAGCAATAAATTCAATGCTAAACTAAGGCACTTTTTCAGTACCTATTTTTTATTAACTAGAACGGGTTTGAACTTTACCTCAGAGATACACACTACATTTAACTATTTTACAAACAAAAATAGTTTTGCCTAACTAACAAATAACCCTATCTTCTACACATATAATAAAGCTGAAGAGGGTCGAAAATCTGAACATTGAGATAAATATTTAAATTTATTTGGAGATATTTAGATTTGATAACAGAACACGTTCGAACTATTTATAGATTGTTTGTCTGATTATCTGTTTCTCTATGTTTCTGTTTATTTAAACGCTCATCACGCTAAAACAATACTATATAATGATCAAATCTTTATGATTTTTTGATATGTAGGTAGTTACGGTCCCGGAAGTGTCATAATCTACTTTTTTGTCCCCAAATAATGCGTGCGAAGCCGCAGGCGTCCTCTAGTGGGACGGGAATGACTCCCCCCCCCCCCCCCCCCCCCCCCCGGGGAGAGTGTGGGGATGCGTAAATGCATTTTCTCCACGAAAAAAAAAGGCGTCCTCTTGTAGATTAGGTATATTATTAAAAATGTCGACAATGACCTCCACCAGTACACTCCTCGTACAAGTTCATCCCAGTCCCAGCATTAGTACAGACAGACTAAACAAAGATTACGTGATATACAGCAGACGTGTTGCACGTAACCAAGCGGGTGCGATTTGGTGGCTGAATTGTGGTACAACATCAGCGTGATTTAATCGGTCAGCAAAATTTAATACCGCCTAGCTAAAGAAATAATTGGTTTGCAAAAAGAATAAAAGTATTTAACTTATGTTTTCTTTGTTGAACCTCATATTATTACTACTTCATAATTTCTCTTCAAGAACTTAAATTCAAACTTCAATTCTTATTCAACTTTTATAGAAAAGAACAAGAAAACAATTGTGTGGTAAAATGTAAGTAGATATCTTGATAATGACCTCTACTAGTACACTTCTCGTACAATATCATCCCAGCATTAGTACAGACAGACTAAACAGAGATTACGTGGTACGTAGCAGACATTTTATACGTTATCAGCCGGGTGCGATTTGGAGGCTCGCAACTATGTATGAATTGTGGTATTCAGCCAAAAATCGGAAAGAATCGGTCAGCAAATTATCATGTGTTTCGCAAGAAAATAAAATATCTAAAAGAGCACCTTTTTAACCGTGCATTTTCGCTTATCTTTACTATGGAACGCAAAAAAAAACAAAGAGTATATTTTTAAAACGAAAACCTTAACCATTATAATAATTCATAATTCATATCCATTACAATAATCGTTTAATTATATGTTTATATTTAAACGGTAAAGACGTATAAAATCTTTGTTTTCAAAAAGTCATGGGAACCATTTTTATACATGATTTCGTA
The DNA here is from genome assembly GCA_964023185.1 of Macaria liturata. Classification (NCBI taxonomy): domain Eukaryota; kingdom Metazoa; phylum Arthropoda; class Insecta; order Lepidoptera; family Geometridae; genus Macaria; species Macaria liturata. The sequence continues at coordinate 1,802,018 of OZ026809.1, forward strand.
ATCTTAACAATTAACGGTTTATTTATTTGCTTTCCAAACCATAATACTGCCTAAAATAACTTCCTTTTGTTTAAGTACCAGGCACTGATATCGTTCGCTTTACTCGTACAAGAACATTATGTTTTCCTTCACTAACAATGGAACTAGACGTAACTATGTAGTGTTTACAAAAAATCTTGGAAAAACAAGGAGTTTTCCGTTCACGATCACAAGCCACTTGTTTGATAAAAGGTTCTTGATCTGTGGTGTTTATGTTGAGTCATTATTTTATTCGTCTTGATCTTTTAGGAAAATATTGTGAAAAATTTTTATGTTCTGGAAAAACATGACAATTCAATCATTTTTGTGTTAAATCAAAGTCTTTAACAACAACATTGGCGCAAATATTACAAAAATACATTTTACTTTGTCTAAGCCTACGTCATAAATTTTTGAACAAATTGTGGCCAAACCAATTGGCCTAAAAGTAAACATTTTTTAAATTAATATAGATAAGTATCCAGATAAGAATAAACATATAACGTATATCAAACAAAATTAAGGTCTTAACTAACTTTCATAAATTAATTTAACTAATTTTCAAAAATAAACTACTAGGTTATTTTTTAAAATTAGTTAAATTAGGATTAGAATAGGACCGTTTATGTCTTGTCTTGTTTGACTAGTTTTAAACTAGTCATCACGTACCTACCAAGACATAAACGGTCCTATTCAAAGATCTAACGAGTCAACTTCTTGTACATAAGTAAATGGTCGCGTGCGAGCTATTTTTACACCTACACATTTACACACTAATACTACCAATACTGGCGTAAGACTGTAAATAAAGAACGACGTATATGTAACGACTTAAATGGGCAAGTTTAGTATGAAGGTAGAGGGTTCCATACAAATTAAACACATCTTGGAACAAGCGACAGCCCAGTTCAAAAACATTACGAAGCTTAATAAATCTTTATAAATCGTAAAACATAAACATAACACACACAATATATACACTTCTTTTTATTGATATGCTCGGTTTCTGATGTAGATATAGTTTTAAAATAAAATTGGTTAACGTTTGAATTTTAATATTTTTTTACGAATAAACACCAAAATGTAGTAATTAACTAATGCTTCATTGGTTTTCTGATAGAATTTAAAAACTGAAACGAGAGTCAACTGAAAATTAAGAAAATTACATACCGTTCCATTTGTTTTGTTGTCACAAAGACCTCTAATAATATGCTTTCAGGTTGATAAATTGCATCGCAATGCTATTACCGTTTAGGCGGTTACATCAATAATGGAACAGACGCCGCGGAACACCCCATCATTAAATTTAGGATTCCATTAGGGAACAATTTGGGTTTTAATTTGTTTATTGTTTGACTTTACAAATGACTGAAATATTTGATTATTTTACAGAAATTGTCTGCACTGTACAATAGAAAAGTCGCTCAAACATAGTTTTCTGATTTTTTCTTACTTGGATAATAGAACAAAGAACAAAGAAATAAGTAGTACATTCTCCACTAACTGAAGCGTAAATGACATAGGTACTCGTAGTGTTACAAATGGGTTATTGAGAGCTTTTGCGGGTCAATTATATTTTTACTGTGATACAATAAAATTCCTTATTGATAACACATTTGTTGGCTTTTGGAATTTAACATAACTGACATAGTAAATAAATAATATCTAGTATATAAAAATAAGTCGGGTTTTTCTTCCTGACGCTATAACTCCAGAACGCACGAACCGATTTCCACGGTTTTGCATTCGTTGGAAAGGTCTCGGGCTCCGTGCGGTTTATAAAAAAAAAACGAAGCCATCTGGTGGCGAAACGGAGTTCGCCGGGTTTGCTAGTACTCTATAGACAGTCTGTTTTTTCAGCCATGATCTAAACATCTTCGACAACATCGTCGATTGTGCAGACTTCGCTCGTCGTCTAATGTATGTAGGTCAAATACCTGACTATCGCATAAAAAAAACATTCTTTGTCAATCAGCATTTCTATTCTTATTGTTTCCATCAACAACGAAACAGTTAACTTAATCAGCCTACTCAATGAATCATTGTAAATGTTATTGTTTATTGTTACACAAAACAATACCTACTGACCTATTTATCAAGTTGATTTTGCAAGTGCGCACACTTCCGCTATCGGTCGACGACCTTTGCCTTATCTTTGTTGTGTTATTAATGGAATTTATTCTAATTCTTTAATAAGGAAACTTTTTTACTCACAGTACCTAAGATTGAATCATTTATTGTAGCTAGTACTTACATAATTTTAATCATAGCTACATTAATTTAGAACATAAACCTTCTTTTTAATGAATTGATTGACTTACCATCATATTTAAGGATTACATATGAAAAATTGAAGACATACCTGGAAAAGAGGAATAATAACAGATTAAATGTTTATTCACAAAATGGTTAAAAATTAATAACTTTGCTTGTCTAACTTGATAAACTGGACAACATGTTTAAGGTGTACAGAACGAATTATTTTCTTTCACAAACTTTAGCGAAGTGCAAACCTGTTTTACTTTTAAAAAAATAGCTCCTAGGTCTGGCTGTCTAGTGTCTATTAGTAGAAAACATAGAAGAGATTATAGCAGACAAATATCTCACTACCACCACACAGCTATAATCTAAGCCTATACGATCCAATTCTCAATAAAAACTACATCTATTATTATTAAAAAACAAACATTTAAACACACTATTTAAAGCTTCATTTCATAACTCATACAAAATACCCTCTGACCCAATCCGGAGCCGGAAAAGGTCTTTTGAATTGTTGAGCCTATTAAAACAGCATTCAATCGATATGATAATCCATTGACATCAATTGACACAGCCCAGGCGAGGGTTCAGCGACTCATGCCTTCGTCAGTTATTCAAGCTCAATCATACGCCTTTACCCGCCAGGAACGAACAACTAGGCAAAAAGGACCGTAAACTATTGAAATAAAGGCTAGTTTAGAGAAGCTAGAACCTAAATCTGAATTAGAATAACTGAATCAAACAAGACCTAGTGTACTAGTTTTCAAATAGCTTACAATTTTAGTTGTTTCAGATAGAAAATGCTAAATTGTACCGACATCAAAGCAATGATTTATCAGTCGATGTTCTCAAATACTTGTTATTTTGCCAAGTAAAAATGTTTGGTTCATTATTCAATGGATACCTACTTGTCATATTCTTTTGTAGTTGAAACCAAACTGTAGAAGAGCCATCAAACCCATCCACAGTAAGCATTTAGATAAAAATACTCATACGTGTTTTTTTGTAATTGTTTCTCATGGTAACTTGCATATTTCAAATACATAATAATCGTGTTATCCTTTTTAAACATTTTCTATAATCTTCGCCGTCAACTATGTCATGATATCAACAGATACGTATGTAGGTATGTGTATCTATTGTGGATCAAATGCTCGAAATACGCAGAAATCCGGGCACAAATTAGTGACGAGCACACCGTTGTGTTCCCACGCTGCATCGCGCGATCAAATTGCACAAGTGGGTGAATCCGCTGCAAGGGTCTGATGGACTGCACATAATGGAGCCTGAATACTAGCGTTGAATGAGTTATCGAGCGCTGAACAGATTTAGTTACCTTAGCTTATAATTTTTAAACAAAAAATACATTAATAAAAACATATAAATACATTGCAGCTAAGATCTATCTTGAATCACAATTAAGCCATGTTTCAAATAAAAATAATAAATTTGGGAAAAACGTCCTTTGATGATGTTCTGTCATTTCTTTCTGTATTAAACACAAAGAAAATCATAGATTGTTGAATCAAATTGGGTGGAAAATTGTTCACACTGATAAAATTCAAGTAACAAACTTAAAACATACAAATCCACCTTGAAATTCTCCAGATGTGCTCCAAAATTCAAGCTCCATCAAATTGCCACAGAGGCCCTACACTCAGTTCAAATTCCACCCAACTTACCCTACAAAGCAGATGGCAGTCACTATCTTACCGCAACACGGAAAAGCCATTTTCCCGAACACACTGGAATATGTTCGATGCATTGCACGATTTTGGGAGCATTCGGTCGGGTCGGGTTTATCGAATTAGGTTATCGGTGCGCTTAGCGATAGTAATGATACCCGTAATGTAGGCTATACTCGAGATTTAGAGCATAAATTCATATTTGGCATAGTATCCGTAAATTATTGTTAATTATGCTTGTGTAGGTACTGTATGTAGTTATTATTAAAATTTAGTTTTTATTCGAAAAAAAAATACAGCACAGCTCAATGGAATCTCAACTATCTGTTTAGACAGGTGCAATATCTGCAATGGTCAATTACATTTTTTACACTTCATGGTAATATATTATAAAATAAGACCCAAACTACACCAAGAACGAAAATAGGAGCAACAAATCTAAAGCCTTTTACTCTATATAGCAAACGCTTCAATTATTTCCAAGTTCAGAAGTAAGCTAACTGGGTCAAACCCAATCGAAGGCAACTTCTGTTGCGGTTCAACTATACTCCATCACATGTAGATGGCCCAAAGAGAATTGGATATTGAAATGGCGAGTGGAATTGTATGCCAGTTACAGAATTCGTAATTGACTTTGGATTCTACGTCTCTTTTTAGAAAGGCCAGTAAATGAATCATCTATAGGGCAGTATATCATCATTCACAACTAGATTTGGCCTATAGTTGGGTAAGTGTATTACCTACTTCTCTCGTGTCAGTTATCTCTTATCGACGACGACAGTACGCTAGACCAGATTCGACTTAATCAAATGCTGCGATATTAGAAATTCTTCTAACCGACTTTGTTATTACAACGTTCACAATATCATAATTTAGCTTCGAACAAAAAAAACGTAATTGTATTTCCGTTACAGTACATATGCATTTCAAATAACGGAGTTTGCAGAAAGAACTGATGTTGACGTCAGAGATATGGCAGAGCAACATGATAGTTGTAAGACTGACGTCAACAGTACGTAAGTTCGTTTGCATACTCCACTCATTGTCAAGTCAACATGAGGCTCGTAGAGGGATGGACTAGGAACACAATGATGAACTTTGTATGAAAACTGTTTGAATAAGAATTCCTACTGCCTGTCACTAATATTATTTAATGATTGGCAGTATTTTACTGACTAAATACACCAGTACAGTTTTTTTTAAACAATGGCAAAAAGGCAGACGGTCTTCCTGATGGTAAGCAGTCACCATCGCCTATGGACGTTTAATAGTTTAATAAGATGTAACGAGAGAGTTCAGCAGTTGTCGAAGCGGTCCTAGGATGGAGTGCATAACTTGACAAAGAAGCGTAGGCGTTTTTGTAAGTTTTTACTCGACACCAGTTTCTTTTTAAATGTAAAAAGAACTTGTAACAACAATACAATGTCCGTCTCAACCATCAGAAACCGTATCATAACCACGGTCGTGACCACTAGTGACGCGTCCGGTGGAGAACGTGATACAATAATAAAAGAACCCAGAGGTCCGATTACGAAATGCCTCGCTAGTTAGTCACTCAGTGTGTTTGGTGCAACATCACCACAGATAGACGTCTTATTTGATAGAATCTGACATGTTATCCGGACGTATTACCAATATAACATTTATCTGTTTATCATTTGGGTTAAGCCTCGGCTTACCTAAGAACCACATAAATCCAAGAGATTGAGGAAATCATTTATAACTCGATAGGAATGTTGGGTACGCCGCGCCAAAAGCCGTCTAGAATTCATAATAGTTAGATTTGAATTAACACACGACTTAAAGGTGACAGATTGGTTGGTAAATCGGATAGAATGGTAAAAGTAGCATATTCTAACGAAAGCTATAAGATGTGCAACGATGACTACGAGGTAAATAATTTAAAGTAGCCTATTCGTTACATTGTCTTCGGTTCAGTGCAATTGCTATTTCGAGATTACCCGATGGGCCCGCGTGACTCAAAGGCGCGGAATTGAGCAAAAACATGCGTTTTAGGACTGCAGTATACTATTATTTAGTCTGTGGTGTTACACAATTACGTCGAAATGCGGACGAGGCTATTCTTGGATAAATTGTGTGAGCGCACAATAACAAAAACACAAAGTCGTGTAACAGAGCAAGATCAGACGCGATTAGTGAATATCACAATTCGTCCAAAACTAGCATAACGGCATAACAATGAAACCCTGTAAAAATACAGACAGACATTTTCTACAAACAAATTTGTCTCATTCAACAGTCTACTTGTAAACACTCAATTTAATCGAATCAAACATCCAAAACAAACCCGAAGAAGCGATAAATCAAATCCAGTCCGACAAACACTTGATGTGCGTCGGAAACCAGGTATTAGCGGCCGAAAGCAATCAGGCGGAGCAAGGCGGGAGCTATCCATCAATCAGTGGAATTCAATCAATGCGTACTTCGATTTAAGAGTTTGTTATTACGTCGATATATGTGTGCATAACCCAAAAAATTTAATAGCTTTATTAAAAATAATCGGTGTAAGTTATTCTCCGTCTCATATTCAGACTTAATTACTTCGCATCGTCACTAGATGTTCAAATACCTAAATGAAATATCTTTATCGCTATTTCAAATCATACTATCTAACTAACAGTAACATTGTAAGTGTTTTCATTCGAAACATGTTGGACCGACTAACACAAACATCTGTCTGACCCTTGACTTCAGTGATGCGAAACTATTTTATCTCTAGACAAAATAACCCCTTTCGGACGTAAAAATTATTCGTTATAGAGTCAAGATATATAAATCTCCAACATAAAGATAAAAGGGCAATAACAACAACGTCCGAATGAAAGCATAAACCTTTTAAGAAGACCCAAACCCGGCCGGAAATAATTCAAGGACAGGAAAATGAAAGTAGAACACAAGGTCCCATCCAGTCCGAATACGAAATATCTATAACATTCTACATGCATATAAACATAAACACATAAAGCACCTATAATGCTTTGACTGTCTTACCGAAAATCTCTTCGCTGCGAAGGCCACATTACTTTGTAGACACAAACTTTAAGTCAATGCAAGAAACCTCTAATCAGCTTTACGATAAAACCAGTTCGATTTCTAGTTCAACCATAAGAAGCAGACAGAAGTCAAGGATGAGAGCGAGCACACACAGACACACGGACACCCACTGACTTAGATAACACACACGACATAATAACACGCTGGGCCCGACGCGCTCTGTTAAACCGTGTAATGGGCGAGAATGCCGAGATCGACTCGCCAAGGGCGATGGCCGATGGCACAAAGCAAACGCGCTCTTCGCATACAAATTATGCGAGTACGTGCCAGAAGGGCTTTTTGTAGCATCCAGTAGCAGCATCATAGACCAGGAGGCTTATTAGGACTGAATACATTTTCTTATACTAGTTACTTGCACATGCGACGCTGTGGACGACATTATGATGACTAATACAAATAAATCTGACAGGTGTGTAACTTCATCTTATTCAGTTCGTTTCACTAGAAACACTAGCCACTAGGCACTAGCCTAGCGATTGTCTGACATTTCATAAAACAGAAATATTAATTGCTTTATTTTCCATCATAGACATTGTGTAGGCTAAGAAGCTTAAAACTAATACAATAATGAGAAACATATTAAGAGCGAAAAGAAAATAAATGAACCAAACAATTGAGAACACCTACACAAAACGTAGATCATTAGGGAGAGATCGGTTCGCTAGAAAATAATATTTTTACGTAAAATTCATAATGAACAAACTTGGAACGCCTTTGAATCAATCCGGCAAACAAAAGAATCGGTACACAAAGCCGAAACTAATTGCTATTTAGTGAAGCGTAATCCTTTAAAACCGACTTGTTAGTCACAACTTGGAGACTCCAAATAAATGAGGTTTTAATGAAATCTATTATCATGAACAAAGCTTCTTTGAACGTTCTTGAACTTTGATTTTGTCACTTTACTTCATTACTCTAAATTCAGTTATTATAAAGGCAAATACTCCAATACGTCTTTTTTCCCTGGTTTTGGATATGTTTGAATCTTCTCAATTTTTTTATCGACTTTTGTTCCTAAGCCTACGAAAAATAAACACATAACGACCATGTTTAATCTTGTATCATTTGTATGTGTCATTCGAACATATTTTATTTACATTTGTTAAGATGTGTAGGTATATTAATCAGCCAACGAATCTATCTCTGTATTCAATTCATCATTGAGCTACGGAGGTCAAAGCTCAAGTTTCTCTTTACATTTTAGTCGATTCAGAAGACATTTTGCTTCCACATCTAATGACTATGTTGACATTTTTACGATAAATATTCTAAGTTAATCGTATCGAACTTTTGATAATATTCGACCATGGAATTTAGTATAAATAGGGAATAATAGTTGAAATTCTAGTTGTTTAATACAAACAAATACCTATATTTAATTTATTCAAATGTCTTAAAATAATGGGCGCTATCAATTTTGCCACGCTTAAACCACCAAACAGATGTGATTCTTATTATATAGCAAATAATTAATAATGCCTAAGAATTTCTATGTTAGCATTATTAGTAATATATTAAAAGCCAAAATAATATATTCGATGAAATAAAAATTCTTTCAAAAGCTCAAATTGGCCTGTCAGCGGCATTACGGTAATCTGTCCGTGCAAATGGCTTCACATTATGTCAAGCGTTACTGAGACAGCAATTTGCCAAAATATCAAGAGTTATTAATTTTTGTTGATGAGATTTTAAACGGCGCGTGCTATGGAATTTCAATGAAGTAAAAATGGTTGAGTGTTACTTTGATGTCAGCATAGCGATATATGTAGCTTCTTATAAATAGATTAAAGGAACTAAATGTAACTTATGCACATAAACATTAGGATGACAGTAAATATTAGTAATTCGTGTGTATGGATACTACGCTTACCATTACTTAGAACAACAAGAAACTTATACTCGCTCACTTTACCAGATGCCGGCTTAAATTGACATTTATTTATACAATACAATAGCGATTCTCGGATAATTTAAAGATTCAGAAAATATCAGACAATTCAGACAATCAGCTAACATAACGTTGAACTAAGATTCCAATAACTCAGAAGTAAAGTGTTACTTGAATGGGCAATCATTACAGTTCTATTAGTCTGTGCACTCTTGCTTTCTACAGATTTTCCGTGACTCTCATAAGAATCGGTGGACCGTGAAGCACGCCTTAAAGACCAATCGACCAGACAAGTTTTCCAATTAAGTTTCAACTTCAATATTTCTTTCGCGGCTATTTCACTTACGACAGATTTAGGAAAAGCTTCGCTTAGTTTGAGTTATTGGGAAATAAGATATGTATTTGGAAAAATGTACTACAGACAAAATAACAGTAAGATACACAGTACAATAACAAAAAAATCTAAAATACTTCCTGCAACAAAGACCGATCGTACAAAGACGACCATAGCATAGAACTATTTTTTTTTTAAATTGGAGGCAGACTGTCTAAAATTTCTCTCAACTTACGTGCAACAGTACCTTGATCCGTTAGTTAGCGTAGGTAGGTATAATCTGTAAACACTAGTATATTGGTATTGTATGAGTCACTACAAACAGAACACCGATCGAGCGTCGATCGACCTCGTCTCTCCACTCATTCACCATTAGTGTTGTAAATATAAAGTCTACGGCGAATAACTTGCTAATAACATGCATGTTCATTGAGGTTAGCTGGCTGATAGGTAGTCGATAAAATTAGCACCTATCTTTGATATCGCCAGTGGAATGCATTGAAGGGGAACTTGGTAAAGTTTAATATGGTTTGGAGATCGATATTAGGGATAGAATAGAGCGCAGAGTTATATTTTATGACCACTATGTAGAATACTCTAAGATCTGTACAATAAATAACAAATACAACAATCGAACGAAAACTTCGTTTGCTTACAGATCGCTGTCACAGCTATAATAATATAACAGCTTACCTTTCCATCTGGATTTCTGATTTTACTCGTAATCAAACACTACCCAAATAACAAAAAAAAAACACTACAACATACTCGTTTCGACAGAAATAATACGTTTTTTTTTTGGTTAAAATTGTCTGCTTAATTAATTATTTCAGTTGAGTCTGGTTGTTTCTGTGTATATTATGCCATGTATATACAAAATAAGAGTATCAAAGTATTATATCCGACATCTTGTACCCATGACAGAAGCGTTTGCTTAGCATGGGACTAGATGGCGCTACTGAAATGTACAGGAAATGTATTTATTCATACGGCACTACTAAACTAGATCATTAATTAGCAAATTACCCCAACATACACAGTTCAGAGACATCTTCAGTACAGTAAGCAGCCCAGTGACCTCGTTCCGACGTCTCGCCTCAAACGGTGCCGCAAGTTCAAGGAGCTTCCTGTACATGCCGACCTGAGAACCGGTGTGAAAGCCAACGACCCGAGGATACATGCTGTATGCTAATTTTTCCGTTTATTAGTCTGTATTTAAGTCAGCGGGGTTTTAAGTTCTCGGATACTTTTAATCTTACTGATATTCTAAATAACAACTTTCATATATGAGTCACTTTCAAAATTTGTAAAACTCATTAACTCAAAGCATCTGATAATTAATGCGTAACCTTTTAATGGTAGTTTTAGTATGTACGTCTAAAGGAATCACTTTTATTGTACAACTTTTGGAAAACGTGGAAAAAATACGCCAGTGACCCTGTATGTTTGGTATACAACTGTAATCCACAGGAATCTACGTAATAAAGAAGTATTTTTAGAAATTTTTCAATAATGATATGTTTAGTAAATAACAGAAGTTAGACGAGTCTACAATTCTGCAGCTTTTGTTGCAATGCAGTAACGTTGCTTCAGTTTACTTTGCCGCACTATTATAGTTTCTGAGAATATTGGAAGCATTGCGACTTCATTATCGATTGAAAGCATTCTGAAGAGCAAGAAGAAGATTGATTTATTTCAATTGGCAAAAATTACAATAAATAACATATTTACACTAACATTTTAAAGTCAAAAGTTTGTGGTTGTGTGAGGTTTTGTTCTTCCTCGCGATCAACCGGTGGAAACGATAATTTAGATCCTGATATCGGATAAAGGCTAGTTTTTAACTCTGATGGACACGGTTAAAACCACTTGTCGATAGTAATTTATAAATGAAACAGTATCTTCGTCATATAAATAATATGATAATCCTTCCGTGTGAAGATATGTAAAGATAACAAACACTCGCTATGCGTCACATCACGGGTGGTCTTTACATTGATCACAGTAAGAATCAGGATCTCGGATGAGCGTAAACACTGCCGACGAACAAACATTAACTAAATACTAAATAACTTCTAAATAAATCAGTATTTACAAACTTTCATAATAATTTATGTATAAAACTCAAATAGCATGTGAATATAATTTTAGGACACTTTCACCGCCATGACAGTGTAAGTAATTTACACTGTGTCTGGTGTCCTATTCTCAATTGTTTTCTATCTTAATTTCTTGCATAGATGGATCCTATCTATAATATTGGTAAGTAAGCGTTTGTTATGTTTTCCACCACGAGTAAGATGTAAAGTAGCACTTATTGTATATATCTACACGCAGCTACATATAATAACAAATAAAGCTACAGATAAATAGGTAATAGGTACTTACTATAAATAAAAATTGTTTGCCAGTAAAAGAGGTCGATAAGATTAATCATAAATTGGGCCCAGTTATATACTAGAGATAAGAATCTAATAACAATGCAAGTAGATCATAACTAAACTAATTATGCATCAGTCATGTTGCTTTACAGACAATGTGTAAAATAGAAAGTAAACTCGAGAAGAATGAGCCGAGATATTTTTTGGGCCACTCAGATCACTAACTGATATGATAGCTTTCATAATTGTAAGCAATTGATCGATGATGTAACAACGAAAGTCAAAATGGTGTGAGTCAAATTAAAAGTGATGATCCAAAACAATAGTTATCAGAATCTATATAATATCTAACAGAGCTTCATCAACAGCAAATACAATTTGTGCAATAAAATAACAATATTATGCAAAAAACTCACAGGTTCAAAGCGAGATAAATACTAAGCACACTTATGTATACATATAATAGTTGGGGGTCGGATCACACGTTTGTAGGTCCCGGCTGTTTGTCACAGTACGGTAGTCGTTAATCCGTGTCAGAGGCGCTTAGGGCGGCTTGATAAACTCTCGACACTAGAGTGGGCCACTATCATTCGATAAGAAGAAGAAGATATAATAGTTGATACAAATAATACAGTTGACAAAATAAAATAACAAGAAAGCGAAAATAGATATAGGAAATACAACTTCCTTTAGGAAACTGATAAACAACGAAAACAATGCCGAGGTCGTCGACACACTGCCAAATTGTAACCTTTATATATCTATACTAATATTATAAAGCTGAAGAGTTTGTTTGTTTGTTTGAACGCGCTAATCTCAGGAACTACTGGTGCGAATTGAAAAAATCTTTTTGTGTTGAATAGACCATTTATCGAGGAAGGCTTTAGGCTATATAACATTACGCTGCAACTAATAGGAGCGAAGAAACAATGGAAAATGTGGAAAAAACGGGGAAAATTATTCATCTTTGAGGGCTTCCGTTACGTGCGCTGCGAAAATGGTTCAAAATATCAAAAAAATATGTTTGAAAGAATTATTACTCTTGAAATGATCTAACAAAATGTCCGCGACAGTATATGTCTATATTTTACGATTAACTCACTACAACCGTTTTTATGGTAATAACTATTCCACGCGGACGAAGTCGCGAGCACAGCTAGTGTATTATATATATTTAACTCTTCATTATTTATTTATATTCAAAACATGAACAAGTTTGAAATTCTGCTTCAAGGACTATTGTATAGGTATTTAAAATAAATAGCACGGCTATTTATAAAAGACGTTTGAGATCGGTAAGAAAACCTGATCTTATTTCTATTGTTCTATTTTTTTCTATTATTTTTATTGTAATAAGCAAAGTTTATCTATTGTTATTACAAATATATGATAACTTATTTATAATTACTAAGACATATGTAGTAAGGAAACTCACATGATAACTACAGCAACAGAGGTTTTTATTAAACAACTAGTGGACGCCCGCGGCTTCGCTCTGATTATTTTGACATAAAAAGTAGCCTATGACACGTCCAGGACCTCATACTACCTACTTACCAAAAATCATAAAGATCGTTTAGCCGTTTTTGCGTTTTTTTTTTATAAACAGCGACACAGATCAACGGACTAAAAATCTATAAATTGTTGGAACGTGTTCTGTTATCTAAGTATCTCCAACCATTTTTTATATCTTCAATGTTCAGACTTTAGACCCTCTTCAGCTTTATTACATGTATAGATACCGGTAAAATTAAACCATGGTAAAATCTAACAGTTTCCATGATGACGTGAAGACAGAAGATCCATTGAAATTCTCTTTACAGCGTTTAATCACACGTTATAAAGAAGTAAATGTAATAAGTTATTATTCATACAATAATGCCACATTTCTCAATTATTCCGTTAACGCGACGTTCCCACGATTAACAATCAGTTGTTTCAGTCTAATTATAATAAAAAGCATGACCTCAACGGTTTCTGATTTCGGTATCGTCACGATTTCTTTGAAACAATATCGTATCACAATTTCAAGGCCATTTGAAAGTCTACGTGATTTAGTCCGACAATTTACATTAATAAAAAGTAAAAACGCATTATTCAATTGTAGCCTTTCCGAATTGTAATTGTATTTTTATAAGCTTACGATATACTTATTTTCTGCAAAAAAAACTGCGCTTTGTCTTCCCTGGTTGCATGAAACACATTTGTACATAGATTCATCATTTCGAACCGCATAGAGATTTTATATGTGTTCTACACTATTCTACACCGTTATAACTGGTAGCAAAGAGGTTTATTACAGTCGTCACTTTAAATTTAAGATTCTCTTGTATCAAGATATCTTGCTGTAAATCCGGACAGTAAATTACCGTTATTATAAAAAACCGATTAAGATACGGATTTATAAATCGACAACTTCCTGCCGACTAGATTATCATATTCAATGGGAAGTTTGTATAATCGATAAAAGGATTATATTATATCGTAAACGGGGATAATTCATATACCTGACACGGTTCAAGGAGAATAATTTATGTCATTCAAAATAATCAACTGTAATACAAAGGTAACAAATAAATGGATTTGTAGATTTCCATCACACAACACTGAAATACTAAAACCTGAATATTATTTTCGAGCAGCGTCAAATATTTATGGTAAACATTTGCGTAAGACTCGCAAGCTTTCTGTTATTAAATTTCGTCTCAAACCTCAATATTGCGGGCTCCAAAGATAGGATAATAATCCCTTTCGAGCACTCTCTTGAGATGTTATTGAATAAGAAGTAAAGTCTACTTACTCCACTTTATTAACTGACAGAATATTAAAAGAAGTGGAGTTTAAATTATGAAAAGCTTTTATTAACCACTAGTGAAAACTCATGAGGTTGCCTGTATTGGTGCGATACAAAGTACGAGTATGTTTTTGAGTATGCTTCTTTATTTAATAATATTTTATAGATGAAAGTTTCTGTCGCCAAAATATCTTTGTATGAAAAATCGACCAATCTGCCATAGTGCTACAATTCAGTCTACGAAAACTCCAATGTAGAAACGGACAGACAACAGACCCCATAATCTACATAGTAATAACCAGCATTCCCCAACAAACTCCCAGTTAATCCCGCCGGTTATTAAACCCAGTTTAAACCCACATCACTCACGCGACCAAAAACTCGTAACCGGCATGGCTTAATCCATACGGAATCTAAATTTATAAATTGGCATTAGCATACCTAATGAAATTCCTTCTGATTGTGGCTAGAAGGCGTGCTTGCCCTGTGGCGTGCGAATGTACACTTTATTGCAAAATAGCTACGACCCGCATTGCAGAATGTGTTTGTAAAAGTGTTTGTTGGGGAAATGGAGTGCAAAAGGCAAGTATTGACTTCCGATAAAGCGCGGGTTTCAACCAAATATGAGGCTGTTTTATGTCTGCCCAGTTGAACTTAAGACTATCAATGTTAACACATTGATAGATCCAGGAATAGTTGTGCTTATGTTGCCTCATCACAAGAAGATCACGACATCACGGATACGTCCGACCGTGACATCTAAACATACCAAAATACAAGAGTTCAACTACTACGTACGACAAGGGATGTAGAGTGGTAATATGTCTAGGGCCAAAGTTGCTAAGTCATTTGACCGATATTAGCGTGATTTTACATTTAATCCTGATTCCGGGCACGTTTCCGTCCCGCCGGTATCGTAGCAACAAGTGATGGATTTCACTTTCGCATTCACCGGTCGTTGACCAGGAAAAGCAATAGGCCGCGAAAACTGCACTAAATACTAAAACTAGACTGTAATAGAAGGGGTAAAGGTGCAGTTTACAATGATTAGTTATGCACCATTAGAGCCGACGATTTACTAAATTACGAAAGTGAACTGATAGTGGTAATGGATGGTGAAGATAAAGCTGACTTTGAAGAGTTACGAACTGATGTTTCTGTAGATATACATAAAATTTAGGTAAGTAGATAGTTGGAAATTGATTGAATGGTCTGCGAAGCATTTTGAATATCCAGAAGACAATTTGACTCGTCGTTGGTCACGAATAGGTTAGCAATACGCAAGGTCAAAATAACAAAGAACACTTAAACACGCAAACAGATAAAAATTTGCATTTGAGGCGACGCACCAGACGTAGCCATAAAAATCTATCTATAAAACATAATAGAATCGTTTCATTTCCATAACGCCCGTGTCGATAGAGCGAAGAAATCCTCAACTCACGCCCACATAGTCTGCCGACATTACACGTAGATGGTTAACTATAACTTCGCCATTATCATTAATCTCATTCTACCATTGAGCTTAAAGTTCATTAAGCTCAATGCATTCTACAAGCTTTGATGGCTTAATGGCTCAATTAAATAAAAACTGACCATAACATGCGATATTAAATAAGTATACAATCTGTAACAACTAGTCGACGTGACATTTGGAATAAAAATCTTATCAAACCCAAACCAATCAAATTTGCAAAAATAATCACATTTGGGAACAACATCAAAGCTACAAAATCAAATATACAAGCACGCAATATTCCCGAGTTACGTGTCTACCCATATCATTTTACCCTCGTCCAGCAGTCCCTGGCCCCCTTCAGTCATAGATTAGGTACCAGTAGGCAGTACAGTGGAAATCAATAAAGCTTTTAGCGCTAATGGTAGTGACCGAGTGCTGGCTACACTTGGGTACACACCTGAAAATGGGAATGGTCATTCATAATGGCCCAACTTGCGTAGAAGGACGAAGGCTGGGCAGGACACATTAGAAATTAGGTCAGTTTGACCGGAGTTCAAACAAGCGACTACCCCAAAACTTTTATTAATATCTGATGTCGAAAATAAAACATTCGAACAAGCTTTAAATATATAATTTTTAAGTTAACGATAAAGGACAAATATCTCGACCGGACGCCTAGATCTTAAAACATTTTAATACCGGTTTCAGGGCATTTAACTATGCATCTACTCAATTTTCCATAACCTACTGAAACTGTGAAAATTTCAAGCAGTTCTTTCTTCGTTTTTACATACAATTTCCAGTATTTACTTAAAAACAATTGCTATCACAAGCGTACGTAGTTGAGAATGTCGTTAAGGGGTTTCTCAAGGCGCCTTGACAGGTCCTTTGTTGTTGAGACAATATATCCCAAAGGAGCGCTTACCTGAAACAAAGGAACGATATAATTATTAAACGTACAAGGCATAAACCTAGATAACAATAACTAGACTACTATTATATTAATATTATACGTCTTATCAAACTAATTGAAAATAAAATAGCAAAATATTACAGTAAATGCGAGTCTTATCTTTTTATTTTAACGAAATACATGCTCCTCATTTCAAAAACAACATTGACAAGATAGGTATGAAAATTGAGCAATGCAACGTCTGTATAATTATGCATTGTTTAACTGAATAATTACATAATATTTTAAACAGTTGAGCAAACATTTTTGAGTGAAATACTTAGTTGTGCATGAGTTGTTTACACACAAGTCATTAAAATCGGTAACACTCTTTGTATAAGCTTATAAGGCGGGAAAAATTAATAAATAAAATTAGAGAATTAGTAAAGTTTTTCATTTCAATATCAAGGACGCCAAATATATTTGCAAATTTTATCGTACAAACAAATATGGCTATTATTATGAGAAACCATATGTCTAGCCTTCGATCAACAATACCAACTAGATAACGGGTCACGTACAAAATCAAAACCAAATGCTGTCCGCGTGAATTTATGAAATGACATAAGTCAAATATGTCATTTCATTGCTTTGTCGAATATTACTACAGGAGGTATGGAGTCGCGTTCAACACTAAAATATTTTATAATATGAACGTAAAAGTTTAGTTTAAATTATGTATGTTTTGGGGATTACGTTTGTTAATATACATACTTATATATACTTACACCGTTTTAATTTTAATTGTTTTAATCCTATAATAAATTGTTTGTAGAGTAGAGTATGTTGGAGAAGGGAAGAGCGGGAGCGATGCCACGCGGGCAAAAGCTAGTACTTATTATTTTAATAGGGTTGTTTTTGTGTATAATATGTTTTTTTCTTGATCAGTGTTTTTTAATGTGTTTTTCTTAATGTGTTGTACACAAAAATGTAAGTATGCTTGTGGTTTTTCATTTTTTTAAATGTATGTAATGTCGGCGGCTGGCAAAGGTGTCTATGACTGGATGACACAAATAAAAATATCAAGTGATTCCACACATACATATATTTATAATCATTTTTACACTTTTATAATACAAGTACAGTTCAATGTAATTAATAAATCAAAACGCTTATAAAAACTCAACATTGGAGATTTTTTTCCATTCTGCGTACCTGGATTAATTTCCTTTAAATAAGTTGAGTTTGTTGCACAACTCGAGACCCATTCTGCACACGTAAACGGATTGCTAGGAAAGCTAAAATAAAAAAAAAGAAATAAGTAACTATCTAATGAGAGTCCAAAAAACAGACACAAAAGTAGTATTAACCTATTTGAAAGTTCTAGTAACAAATTATTTTAAATTATTACCTACAACATAAATCTACTCCATGCGTCTACTGTTCTGTTACACCAAAGTTTGGGCACGTATTGGCTGACCTTGGCCAAACCGTGGTCAAACGTTTGTAGCGGTGGTTTAAAATCGGTAATTTTGTTCAAAATTAGATATTATTTGCTAGTTTAAAAATTATAATATAACTTAATTTACATGTACTTACCGAAAGTAAGACACTCCGGCCGATAAATTGCTTTCTCGGGCATTATTTTTGCAACTCTTGAATACACATTGCGGCATTGTGAAACGTGTTTACATTGGCCGTGTTACAAGCGAATTAAACAGAATAAGATCTCACGTTTCAAGTGCGCTGTTATTTATCGAGACGTTTTTTTTGCGCTGACCCGATATCTAGTTGGTATTGTTGATCGAAGTTTCTAGCGGTTAAATCGTACGTAGGTATTCATGCAAATATTGTTTTATGATTTGTTGAAATCGAAGCAGAATGTTTGAGTAAGATATTGTTTATATTTTTGAACCACTTTGTTGTTCTTTTAGGCTTGTGGTGCCTTACATCGTAGACCCATAAAGTAAGTACAGTAACTTAAAGCTCTTTCAAACAACAGAGATTGTGTCAGTCTTGATATTATTATGCTTAGCTTAGCACCGCATAATGTTTACATAATTAAGTATGTAGCTTTACAAATGTCACAACTAGACTAACATTAAAGTATTATTATATTTAAAACTACTTTTCTTATTGTAATATCTTAATGACAATATTGCAGTTTACAATTCCGAAAGCTCGCTTATAACTAGAAAATATCCAGAACGCGTCTAGGCATAAAATTCAATATAACCCCAACCATAGAAGATTAAATAAAAATAAATAGTGTTATCTAAACGACGACACGTCCCCGATTGTGGCAGTAAACCGACCTTAAATCCTAGCTCGTACTACTGGCACGCAACTCGACCATTGATAGGAAAGGTCGGGTCGACGACCGATAGCGTGCAATGGGGGATGCTAATTAAACACGGGGAATTACTAATGAAGTGGTAGATGTAGTAGTGATATTTGTACTGTGAAATACGCAAAACGTACAGCAACATACTTGCTCTGTGGTGAAGGACATTTAAAAGAATTTGAAGCGAGTATATTCTAATTCCATTAAAATAGTAGAGTATCTGACTCAATATTTAACCTAAATACCTAATCGTACCCTAAACAATGTTTTAATCCTAGAAATGTGTAGATAGATCATATTTGTATAGCAAGTAGGTAAGCACTTAGTTAATGTCGAAGAATTTACGATCCAACTAAATAAATGAGTTTCACAGTGGAAATAAATCTCGCAGGCAAAGCCGCACGAGAAACGCTAGTACATTATTATTGGTATATTTTAATCATAAATCAATTACCAAGCAATCCATCTAAATTCATTCGAAGCAGAAGCGCCGAAGGTCAATTGTAACGGTTCACAAATTGATTTCAAATAGCAATCAATTCATACATTTTTAATGTTGTTAGGCACAGATACATACGTGATTCGATACATTCAATCAATCTCGAGAATTATTTGAAAACATAAAGATTAAAATCGTGGCAAGGTTATATTTAAGAGTAACATCACGCACGAGTTCGCACCTTATTAATTTAGAATGCAGTTCAAATAAATAATAAACAAACGTTATAACGTTGGCCTAGTAATAAATCTAGAAGCCATATTTTAAATTAACATAATGTAGTGTTACATTACTACTAAGGCGATGAAAAGTAACAAAGTTATCACACTATTGATGCGACAATAACAAAAATGTGAAACCAGCTTTTTTGACATCTATCCAGTGATTGTTCTTTAGGACTGACCATATCGCGTACAAAAATCTCAATCAGCTGTTTACAACCGAACATCTTTTCGCACCAATAACAAAACAATCTCAACTCGCATGTGTGCGTGTCCACGTAACTACTAGCAACAGCCACGCACATTCCGCCTCACGTGCCACAGGAGCCTACAAGCTGAATAGTTAATTGAATAAGTCAGTAATCCGCCAACAAAACTGTGCGTCACGGCGAGCGATCCGAGCAATTAGCGAGGGCGTTGTTGATTGGTACAGACTACAAGATACACATGTAAAATGTAACAGAGCAGGGAGAGAACATGAAATGAAAGAATTGGCAAGTGAAGCTGGTGGAGACAAAAATAAACAAGAAAGTATTGATGATAAGGACTTTGAAGACACTTCATTAATGAGTAATGATTCTGTGCTAAATGCTTACAATAGTATCTACTAAGAATTGGTGAACACTTAAACCATGGTAAGATGACATTGTAAGATGACATTGTCAATAAATGTTTATGTAGAATTAGGACGGCATGTTAACGAAGCCCAAAAATAAGTATTTTAAGATTGAAGACTTTTGGATAGCAAATAAATGGTTAAAACGGAAGCTATTTTTAAATAGATGTAGAATTTTTAATAAATAATAATAAGATAGAATTTAAATGAAATAGAAGATACAAATTTCATGCCAATCGGAGCTAAACATGCAAGCGGTGAAAGTGAGCACTACAGATCCATATAAAAGAAACAGCATTGGTACCGACTTGAATTATTCATATCCTATACATATCAATGCTCTCTTTAATTTAGACGTGATCAACTTTTGATATTTTATAAATTGCGAGTACAGTAGAACTATAAACGCGCATTGTAAACAAGGCTAAGAATTATCGTGTCGCTTGCAAAGTCCCCATAGCACATTTTTACAAAATAGAGAACAACGATACAAATGTGAAAAACATAGTGAAACAAAAAATGCGGCCTTATTTGTCTACTCCGAATAGAATAAAATTAAATTACGCGTAGGCATACATTATCCAAGCGAGCAAAAATGTAAGCGATATCGTTGTGTCGTCGTTTAAATTTGACGATAAAACACGCTCCAAAGAAAGTTAAAGATTATGCGAAAGCCTGCCCAAATGCGATAAAAAAATGCACGAAATTAAACTTCAAGTATTTTTATTACTAACTCCTAAAATTCAAATGACCGGGCGGCTTTCGTGTGAATCCATCATTGTCGCTATTTGAGTGGTAATAAATCTCATAGAAACTCTAGAAACGAATTCAAAAAGAGCAATGACACAAGCAAGCGGCCGACCGGACGACCTCGTGATGACGGCAAATTGCGGGTAGCTGCACAATGGAGAAAGCTAACTGTGGACACGTAGACAATACCACGACAATTGGCTGAAATAAATCATCTGCGAATAAAAGACACTGAAGACACTGAGAAAAAGTTATTTCAGAGAGGCACGCACTTTTTTAAAATATTTTTATTAGAATCTTTTAAGCAAGCTCTTGCTATAATGTACAAAACCGCTTAAAGTTAGCATCAATCAAGTTGGATTTTGTAACGAGCAAGAGTCGTCATAAATAAGCCAAGAGCAA
This sequence comes from Macaria liturata, assembly GCA_964023185.1. Classification (NCBI taxonomy): domain Eukaryota; kingdom Metazoa; phylum Arthropoda; class Insecta; order Lepidoptera; family Geometridae; genus Macaria; species Macaria liturata. Next base: position 1,823,638 of record OZ026809.1, read on the forward strand.
TGAGTTCTATGTTAGTAATTCCGAAATTCTTACGATGAGATGAAGCGTGGAATGCGTTATAGTTATTGAAATATATTGGGCAGATCAAACACAACTGTAATATACAAATGTATATGGCCCAGTGTTACTAAAGAAGATACTGAAACAATACGAATGAGCTGGTAGTTGATATATGATTTAGGAATTGATCAGGGCTATTGCTAATTTAAACAAAGTGTATGTTATCTATTTCGGGAATTAAATGTCTCATTTTACTGGCTATTTTACTAAGACGTGTTTCACCAAACAATACCTTTCTAATAGTATTCTGTAACAGAGTACGAATTTCTTGTATAGCACCAATAGATATAATAATAGATGTACGGGTATTATTGCTGTGCCGATAAATACCACCGACTCAGGTATGATGACAATTTTAATACTCATGTAAGTGTAACCATAATCAGGCAGGACTAACATTCAAATTATTCATCAGATTTCCAATAAGATTGCGAGATCGGTAACAAGTAGAGTAGAACAGTGAATCATTGACAGACGGCGATCACAGACAATAGTGAAAGTGGAAAGTTGTGATAGGATGTCAAAACATGGCTTACTATCTCAATAGAGACAAATTATACAGCAAGGAATTGTAATGACAATTGTCCTTTGTACAGACTTAATTCAAAATAAAAAAAAAAATCATTTATTCAGAAAAAATATTACAATAATTCTAATTACTACCTAACATACTGGGTGAGGGCACACCCGCGCTATGTTAGCTAGTCCCTTCCAGTGATCTTGATTACAGTAATACAGTTTGTTAAGAACAAGCTAAAAATAAAAAATTTAATGTCAAAAGATTTAAACATATTTATGTCTTCTACAGTCCATAAAAAACTTAATCATTCGTGCAATTAAAATTTGGATAAATTTAGGCAAGTTCTTTTCATAGCACGACGGATAACGAATGTCTCCAACTCAATACTCCTGTTTCAATTTTTCTCGAAAATCAAAAATATTTTCGGTTCTCTGCTGAAGCATTAGTTAATTAGTGGAAACAATACGTTATTAAACTTTAGTTCGCAGCCAAATTTTACGCCTGTTTCAAATCGTCGACGCCCTTCCCAGCTTTATCCTCCTCGCGTCCTAAGTTATTACATCTCGTCTGCGCGAGTTTCCCAGTATTCCAACGAAGGTTCCACAAAACGAATCTAATTTTCAATAACCTAATTACACCGACTGAGATGGCTCTGAATACAAATAATTTACCTTTCGCCGCTGAACAAATTTCAACGTTATTAGTCAGCATTATTGAAACGACAAACATTTTGTTTCAGTCTCAGATTCGCGAGCTTGTAATTGTTGGATGTTTCAATTATTTTTAATATAACGCTCTGCCTTTCCACCCATAAAAATTAGACGAAAGTGATTTCACCTAAAAGCTTTTTAAGTATAAATATTATGTATTTTGATTTTAATTACCTATTAAGGGTAAATGAAATAATTACAAGGATAAAATCACCTGCTTTAGTTAGATTTTACACTTATTTTCCAATTCAGAGACATGTACCTATTTAAAATATAATTTTAAATATAAGTAAATAAATTTATTTCATCTCTTTAGTATTATATGTAGGTACCTATATGGCGCTGTGTGCAATGTCCCGGAATATTTATTTATATTTATTTATTTTATTTATTTAGGTACCTATGTTATTCTTGACAATACAGCAGGTATGGTTGCCTTCTACATGTACTTGAGCGACTTTTGCACATTGCATGCACACATTCTCTCTTTATTTTGACTTAAAACGAAATCTTTAAAGAATTCGGTACATTTTAGTCCAAACACATACGAATTATCTAGTTAGTATTCCATGTTATTCTCGTTAGCATAAAGGAGCAAGGCCACCGCGCCGGCGCCTGCGTCGCTCCGCTTGCGGCGGTGTAGCGTGGCGAGAGGTGGCGAGTGAAAGTGTCGCATCGAAACTCGCGATACCCTCGATAGTATGCCACGAGCATCCTGCGAGAGAAACTCAGGATATGATCTAACTTGGTCGATTTCTTTATATTTGTTTTGAAGAATATACTTACTTAGTTAGCCCACTTATGATTTACACATTGAGGACATGTGTCTTCCGTGTTAGGATCGGGAGCATCCCCAACGAATTAATTAACGGAGTCTCGACACTCAAAATGAGGAATACAACTCCAAAGAAAGAAAGAATTAGCCAGTCTTAAAAAAAAAATCTCTAGTGCTTCACGATGGGTTAATGACATCCAAAACACTCGGGTCAGGTCACATCTGGATGATTAGTGGCCTATGTTCAGAAATGGACCACTAGTGGCTAAGAAAAAGGCAAAAGACCTTGTTCTAAAAGTACTTAAATTAAAAGATCGAAAAAAGTTGTGAGTGCATGCGTGATTCATTTTGTGTTACTCAGTGCAACAATGGTCACAATCAAAAGAGATTTATCAATTCCTGCAAATAAAGAAATTGTGATAAAGAACCGATAAAAACTGCAAAACACTAGAGTGACTCACGAGATAAGATAACCTTAACAATATGTAGGTCTTATAAGTAAACTATAAATATAAATAAAAAAAGAAGAGTACAATCGGTTATCAAACTGGAAATAACTAGACGATAACTGTGCAAATATTGATATTTCTAAGAAACACATTGCGATATAATTTGCAAGCCTGGATTAGCATTATAAGTACTAAGATAAAATGAAGTACATATTGTGTACATTTGAAGCATGTCATTTAACAGTCACATAGCAACTAGGTGAATGAGTGAAAACATATAATGTAACTCTTGAGTATAGATAAATAAAGATACATATATGTTTATCACGTGTTACACAAGTGGCATCACCAAAATCACTATCTCTCGTGTTATCTATTCGTGAAAACATCAATAGATAAATATATCGACATCGAATATTGGTAACGCGATAAGAATACCTGCATCAGGAACATTTTGATAATAAATGGGAAAGTCTTCCTCAATGTTATAATTATGGGTTATAACCGAATAAACCTAGGACTACAGTTTGATGCAAGCTTTAGTTAGTTATTTCATAGAAGTACATACATTTGTTTAACATACTATATTTTTAGATTATAGCATTTTCTTGAATCAATTTTATCATATACATTTATATATTCAGTATGTACCACCTAGTACTGGAACTCCATCCACAAACATAGCAACACACGAGCAAATAGTAAATATTACGTAAACGTCACCGGATAATTACGTACGTAAGTACAACGATCGTAGAATGAATAGAATAGTAACATAGACCAAAATAATACGGAGATTCTTTCATCATTATCGCCAGCAGCAGCCTACAGTCGTCCACTTCTGGACATAGGCCTCTCCCAACGCCACTCAGTCCGATATTGTGCTTCTCGTCTCCATACCTGTTCCCTGCTACCTTGATTCCTTAAAGAGAATTCTACAGAATACATAAGTGAAATTAAGTCTTAGACGAAACAAACACAGAAGCGGAAAGAATATGTATTGCGAATGCTGCGATCAATTTTGATTTTTTATTTGTTTGCAGACCTCAGTGGGACAAGATGATCGCAACGCATTCCACTACGATTATAGATTAACTAATGTCTAATTAAAGAATTGCCGATTTTATTAAGGTACACATGAAGCAAACTTAGAGACATGAGATTTATGAACACACCTAGCTATTAGTGACTGTTGTGTTGATTGTGTTGTTGGTAGAATTATTCATCGTGGCCAGCAGGCAGTGAGCCGGTCGGAATGAAAAGCGCTAATTGCTCAATCACCATCGGGCGAAATGGAAGGTATACAACTGTAGGTATCGCCGCTTTCCTGCAGGTGACTCACCTGATTGAAAATGTAAGGGTGCGCTCATGTGTTAAATTATCAATGATATTGATTCAAAGTTGAAGACTATAATAACTGTATTAGTAACTAGTGGACGCCCGCGGTTACGCTCGCATTGTTTCAGGATAAAAAGTAGCCCATGATAGTCCTAAGACCTCATACTACCTACATGCTAAAAATCATGATGATCTGTTCAACCGTTTTTGCGTGATGAGCGTTTAAATAAACAGACAAACACACAGAGATACATAGAAACAGGTACATAAACATACAAAAATATAAAAACTGCTGAAACGTGTCTTATTATCGTTTTAAAGAATACCTAAATTTTTTATTCTTATTTTTCTATGTTCAGATTTTTGCCCCTCTTCAACTTATTATATCAATACATGTATGCATAGAGATAGACCATAATGGGTATGAAACTGATCATAAAAATCCCTCTATCCCTCCACAGAATAACCTAACACATAAATCAAGGCTCGCGACAGATTCATTTGGTTTCGGGAACAGCTGACTCGTGTGATTGGGAGATCGATCACAATGTACTGTTGGGGTTTAATTCTGTAGGGATATAGAGTAGCTGTTATTGTTAACGAATTATAAGGATAATTAAGAGTGAAAATATGATCACAAAAATATACTAAATTACCTACGTACGTCGTACACCCTTAAACAAAAGATTTGAGTGAAAATCAGTAAACAAACTAATCAAACTAAGACCCGAAGAAGATACTGAAATACCGATTCTAGGTCATCAGAGAATCGGTATTTCGGTATCTGCTTCGGCAACAATCTCAGGATTGCAAAAAAATGGAAAGGACGGTAAGTACTAAATTGTCGTTAATCAATGTATATCGAGTTTAACAAAGTTATAGCTGTATAAAACCTGAATAACAATACAAAACATTTATATCTAGAAACTACATCAAACAATAACAGATACGTACATTCATATATGCCAACTGTTTATTTTATAGTATAACATAACAGGAAAGTAACTTGCCGGCTGAAACAATAATACAGAGCAAATGTTTATATTAGTAACGTTTGTTTATAACAAGCGCGCCAGACCACTGTTAACATTTGGTCGGGCATTATATAATGTTAAATTATGGTATTAATAAAATCCTAAACATGTCTTTACACGTATTTAGGTAACATATGGAAAGCGGACAAAACTGCAGGAATGAGATAAGTTAACAAAATTGGGGAAGACGATTGCTTTAACCCGGGTACTTAGATTGAATTAAAATAAGTGTTCGTAACAGTAATGACACGAAATATCTCCTCTATCAAAACTATCATCAAGCCACACAATAAAAGAAACACAAAAAACAAACACAAAGAGATAACAAAACAAATCACAAACTACCTCCAAAATACAGAATCTAATTTGGATGGCAGAGCAATCGCATCGGATAAAAGTCAAAATCCATTTCAGTAAATATAACAAAGGTAATCCCGTCCCCAACTAAATGGCTTCAAGTGTGTTCGCCAAAATGAGAGTCCATCCAATATCTCGAATATTCAATCCACGCTATTCTCCTTTAGGGCAATAATCTGATTTGAACTCGAGCGAATCTAATGCCCATTCATTCAATAGTACCTAAGTATTATATGTAACTACTTTGTATAAAAGCCGTTACAAATTTCAGAACCAATATTTTTTCTCTTCAAATTTGGCCGCTATCTTGTTGTCTCTTGTAAGTTGTTTCTTCTAATCGCCATTACCCAAAAGATGAACTTTAACGCACTCTATAATAAAAAAAAGCTTTTAACAAAAATACAAACGTTGACATTAAAACTAGTAGGTAGGTATAGTTAGTACTCAAAGTAAATTACTTGAAATCTAGATCTAGCAATCAGGCTTATCGATCATAGTTGACTACTTTTAGCACGGCCTATAAATTAAAGCGAGGCTTAATAAACTTCTAGCAATCAGCAGCGACGACTGAGGCCCTATAGGGCAGATATATGTCTACAGACGTTGACCCGTGAACGGAACAAACACGTATTAAAGTACACAAAAATCTTCTGATACATTGAGTGTGTAGGTATTCATAATATGACACCAAACAAATATGGACGTGGGAGTGGTTGTGCCCTGCGTTACAGGCTCTCTAGATACCTACTGCAAGGATACTGATAAAACAGATACGGATAAGAAAGTCGGAACGCTAGTCTGAAAAACAGAGGACCATGCTTGAACCTGGATGTAAAAAGTTAAGCGCAAATAATATATGTAAATATTTGTTTAGTATTATTTATCTTATATTGTATTATAAAGGCTTCAAATTTAAAAGTAAAGAAGCCCACAGACTAAGTTCATAAGAAACCCTTCTTATGAACTTAGTCTGTGGGCTTCTTTACCCAATTGTCTGCCACGGCCAATGTCTGTAGATCTAAATAGATTTATGTGAGGATTGAAAACATCACGCTAGGCCTGTTAATTAAAACCCTCGTCTTGATAGGGATTAAAATATAGCGACGATAATAAATTATCACTAAGTAGAAACCACGCGAAAAAGAATGATTAACAGTCTCTCTGATTAATTTGGGAGATTAATCAAAAATTTTTGCAAATTAATTCTATAGCCTGGGCGACTAAATTCTATATTGAGTCATTTTTTTAATTAATATGTATAATACTTGATAGATCAAATTGATAATTACAGTCTTAGTCGATGTCCGTTAGGTGCTAGGTTTATAATTAGGATTACTTAAACAATCACAAATTAACAAACCAAACGGTAGTTTTATAGCCTGCGAACATGACATAGGTAATTTCATTGTTATTAAAAAAAAACTTCTCTTTTTAATATTGCAATATTTACTACTTATAATATTATTATTATTTTATTTAAAAAAAAAATTTATTTATTTGAATCCTTATTTTATAAACGAAAGATGAAACTTACATTTCATAGGCACCCAGCATTTTATCAATAAAATTGGTGAAACCTACTCCAAACATCAAATCTTCAACCACAATTTTATTGTTACTGTCGTCGCGTCGTGTATAGGTAATATTGCAATCAAATTGACAGGAATAGTCAATACTAGTCATCGCCATAAACACAATTACATAATATTATCTAACTGATGACCAATCACTTCCAATACAGAACCGGTATCTCATTTTATGAACGTTCCTAAGTGAAATTTTTACATAATCCCAAAGAAATAGCAAGTACAATTCGATGGTTATGACTGCTGTTGATATAGGTACCTAACACTTTCACTCGGTGTCATACCGGTTCTCTTTGATCTGAGCTATTAAAATATTAAAACACTTCCTTAAATGGTTAATGAGTTTTATATGTGTGCCGTAAAATGGGCAAAACAGCGTAAAACTGTTACTTAATAAACGCAAGTTGAAGTAATCTCGAGTTTCTTTTTTTTTCAACTGATAAGCAAGACGTGATTTTGTGAAATTATCAGGCTTGTCTAAACCATATTATTCCAAACTTTCATGGCTTCAAACACCCAGTTTCTCCAGATATTGTTTAAAAAGATTTCGTGAAAAATATAAGAAAAACACGAATTGAAAATAATACTTTCCCGTTCGTTTGTTCCGTTACATATTTTCAATTTCAGATGAGATCTGAAATTGAAATCAGTTTTGAGGCATATTGTTCACGAGAAGCTGTTTACTGAACGTTTGCGGTAAAAGGTAAGATATCAAGTCGAGTTTAGAAAGTATCCAGGTTTCTTGATCGAGCTAAACTGCTCGGAGAAAGCAATCAGACTTCGAGACCTAGAAATACCTACTGAAAGTTAGTGTTTTTTGCTTTTGACTGTCAAGTCGGCATAATGACTTTGGAATTGACAATTATTTTTGGTAAGCATCTTGATATTTTTCATATTTATAACATATCACAGGCATGTTTCAGTTTCAGATCGTATGGCATCAGTTTTGACAATTGAGACATCAACACAGCGTTGCTTGTGCGGATGACGTCATGTCACTGTCTAGTCTAGTGGTACATTTTACCTGTTTGTCTAGCCAGAAAATAATACGATAAGTAAACAATATCCTAATCATTTTTGTATATTCGTTAAAGAGTTATGATAATGTACATACATATGTGTATGATTAATCTACAATATCTGTCCAAATGTAAATCTGTCACAATAAATGTCATACTATTCTTCAAGTATTAAGTATTTGAAATGACAAATTCAGCCGCTACTTAAACTTGCGCTAACCAAACGTGTTTAAAACAAAGTTACCGAGGTGCTAAAACTAATTCTAACCATTTTATTTATTGAATGGACACGTAATTTGTTACGTGTCCGACCAGACTATGGTTGATGACGACGTTTGTTGAAACAGGTGTGAGTTTTACTACAATAATACCAAGTATATTCAAAGTAACTACTTAAATTTATTAAGATTATACATATGTCGTAGGATAATTCGATACTTCGAATCTTCGCGGAAATCCTAGGGGTTTTGCGAAAACGCGGATAATTAGACATAGGCGAAAAGAGACATGTTTTGAAAGAAGTTGGCTCCTCCTCGCTTCGCTCGTCGTCGCATGTGCGTGGTAGAAAGCAACCTAACGAACCTAATCTACCTTCTGTCACAGACAAGTGACTTCGAGTCCACCACTTGCACTGCAACAGGACTTAAATCCTGACTTTGTCCAGTAAGATTTGATAAAGTTTCGCCTATGTCTAATTATCCGCGTTTTCGCAAAACCCCTAGGATTTCCGCGAAGATTCGAAGTATCAAATTACCCTACGACACATATAATTAAAGCCCGTACACAAAGCAGGAGAAATTTCTACAGTAACAGCAATATCTCAATTCTTTCGCGAGCAATAGAAATATTCATATATTTGTACTTAATTTTGTTTCTTGATTTGTTTTAAAATCAGCAATTAACTTACGTAAATAACACAAAAGATCATAAATGATGAGCCATTTACACTTTTTTTTAGTGTTCCTACTACTAACAACAAACAAATATTTGTTATATCGATACAGTATATCAGCTGGTAGAAATGCTGCAGTTAATTTAAACACAAACACAACTCCTCTATCAAGGACCAAGGTGTGTTGACACGGCTGATAATATCTACTAACGGATAGCGTTTCCGGTGTCATGTCAGTGCATTATGTATAGGTAACTAGATTAATCACGATAGGTACATATGTAACGTACATTACAGCAGGTAATAATACAGGGTGTTTTATCATAAATAGCTTTCTGTTACACTACAAAATGAACGAATCTGTGAATTTGTACCTTGTTTCGATCGGTAAATTAAAATAATATATGAACATAACAAGAAGTAGGTACTAAAGTACCTAGGTACTTTATTCATTTTTCAAAGATATTTTTTACCTATTCTCGGACTCTAACTTTTGACAACAATTGCGCTTAATCCGCTTAAAAGTAACTAGCCCTCAAACAAGACTGCCGTAGAAACACATCGTTATCACACCATTTCACTTAGACTTAAAAATAGTAGGGACTTACCACAAGATTTCGTTTAAGTAATTATTCAGACGAGGTGTAAAAAATTCTGTAGTCCTGTACAACATGATACAGTACATGAATATACATGTATATATACATAAGGCTGCAGCCCATTGTTCTGTCGGTGTATGTGCGCAGCCGCCATCAATGTCGGAGTTGAATAAACTAGTGTTAATGCTGGACTCATGGTCGCCGTGGGAAACCTCGACCTTTTGTACAATATTGCAATTAATTAATTATGTATCTGGAGGTTCTAATTTCATAATTATGACCTGACGTGGTACCTATGCAAATAGATATTTAAGGTAAGAAACTATGCTACGAACCTTGCATACATGTAGATTATAGATATGAAGTACTTAAAGTAGTATTTCACAAGTTAACAAGCCAAAACTTACTTGACTAAGATTATGTGGTTCACTTGCAGTTGATAGCGGCCTATTAATGTGGTCGACATTCATTCTAAGTATTTACCTTACTTTTATAGAGTTATCACAAACCCCAAACCCCGACAAACATTACTGAGCTATCCGCATCTAAACGATGCATCATATCGCAGAAAATTTTACCAACTGACCTAAATACTTCTACAGCAATGTAAAAAGTTACCTGCAGCAATGAAACGCTTTAAAAATATAAAGCTAAATCCCTTAAACCACATTTTCATAATCACAAGCCCATGCCCCGGTCGCAAGGCGCAATTACTCCACAGACGTCGTGTTTCAAACAGCCAGCTTTGGCAGTATTTTGCACGCTCTACTTAGTGCACATTTGCATCCTGTACTGTAGCGTACTGTGACAAACTCTGTAACTTGCTTCTATGTTGGGAAACTGGCGCACTTGTCTAGTTGCGACACTTTACTGCGTTGTCAAAGGGTATGGTCGAATGAGAAAGCATTTTATCCTAGTAGAACGTTGCTTAACATCAGGCAAGTTGTAGTCAATAGTGAGCCTATCTTAAGTAAAAAAAAAAAGAAAAGAAATAAACAAGCCAAAACAATAAATTTGCTGAAAAGCGAAAAATGGGTGACGTTACTCCACGGACAAAAAAGCTAAAATATTAAGTACTTATTTAATTTTTCTAGTGATAGTAAGTAAGAAGCTGAGTAGCAAAACTTGAAAGTGTGTGATTTCCATTATACTTTAAAGTTGAGTAATTTTGTCAAGTGCAAATCCCGCACTATGGTTGTTTAACTTAAACTTTAAAGTTGTGTCCGACATCTTCACTCGCCTATGAAACCATGACACTTTTATCTAATAACTATGTCGACTTGACGTGATCATTCAATAATAATTCCAGATGGAAACATAAATAAAAACGCATGGAAAAAATTACTTCGCAGAACACGTGACTCTCTAAACATTACACCGAAGGTTTCGGATGTGTCACATACAAATTAGTACATTATTGTGACTCAGACAATAGCACAGTATACATACATATATGTATAACAAACAGTAGGCAAGTAGTAAAGCACAATAGTTAGCGGCCTGTTAGGACAGAGACAGATTGCTCGACCGACAAACCTGGCGGATGGGAAAAACAACGATATCACACCAATTAGACGACTCATTACGGCGAAAATATCGCGAAACACATATCATGTAAATCATCATATCGTATCATTACCTATGTAACTAAGTATATAAAATGTGTTTTAGGTAATTTGTTATGTCTCTCACCAGAACGAAGTTTTTGGTATGATGGTAGTGAACTAGTGAGGATTGTAGTGAGTTTATTAATACAAAATAATATTTAGAAAACAATATACTTTGCTTTTCTTTTATTTACTCGGTCTATACCGTGAAGCAAAATCGTAACACTTTCAAGCATTGCCATTAATTTCCAATCACACTAAAATAATCTCACCAACGATCAACCAGTGCCAATCGCTGACAAAACAGCAATAAATTAACTGAAACATCACAAACGTCATCAACATCAAAACATTAAACACGGCAACAGTCGCGACAGTTCACGCAAACAACATGAAAACGGCGTAATCTGCTACATTGCTATTTTGGAGACCACTTCAATTTTCTGCTCATCACAGTTAGGCATTTGACTATCAGGTTGTCCAAAGTACACCGCGGACTGTTGTCGAATAGAGTTAAGTTACTGCATATAAAGGAATGGATCTATGTATTTATTTGAGAGCAAAAACATGGTTCCAAGCGTCTATAATTTTTTTCTTTATATAAAATATTTAAAGACGCTTGGAACCATAAAACCGTCTGCTAAAATTGCAACTGGCATCAACTGGCAGTAAGCGAGATGATGTGAACTAGTGAAGCCATGTCAATAATAATATTAGGTAACAAACTTGCTGGAAATGTACTCTTATACTCGTGTTTTACGTAATTTGACTAATTCTGGCGCCCAACGTGTGACGCAAGACTTACGAATAAACCAATTATGTAGCTAGCTGATAATTTGGGGTAAATAGAAAAGACGCACTAGCTAAGTAGGTATTCATTTACTTCATAGTTTTTTAGTAAGTGAAATAATATTTTAGTCAGAACTCTGGTCACAATTACGGTAATCGATAATTAGTACTTACTCCGTTAAAGCTTTCCATATTAAGTACATAAATAGTACGTACCCATTTAAGTATACAAGTACACAATAGTAAATAACTAGCGTCGAAACACAAGTGCGCGATAAAATGTGAACAAAAACCCATCTTCAACACGCCCGTAAACCCCATCCACGCGATTTATATGGACCCAAAAAGCTTTAAAACGGCAAATGAGCCGTAAAACCAGCCTCCAGTCGATCCTAAAGGTAAATTGTCGGCGATCCGATCCCCGGATACACATCAAAGCGATCGTTAAAAAGTAATAAGCCAAATATCAGGTGCTTCGAGAACTGATAAACTGTACTGCGGAAGCGCTGAAACGATTGCTGTGTTCACGGTTGGGGAGAGGACAACTATTGGAAAATTCATTGAGTACCATTGGAACATTGATAATTAGTATACTATACAAATGTATGTAAGTAGGTATGTAGAAAAGACAAAAAATAAATGATTAGTGTCACAAGTATCTCGAAATGATAACCAGGCGTAAAATCACTTGGTTATCAGCATTATTCTCTTTTCGGCAATATGTGACCACCCCTTGAATTGCAAAGTTGATTGCCATTGCTGATAAGAAAGGAAGGCTGTAGTTAGTCAAACGTAATCCTATCCCACGTAATAAAAGTACAAAATTGCAATGTGCTTTAAATTAATGCCACATTCTAGTAAAAGACAGGATATTTGAAACCTCAACAAAACCTAGTCATCTACAGATCAACAGACCAGGCACAAAACTTTTATCCATCGCTTGTCAAGCAAAAAAACTGCGCGAGGTTCATCGACCAAGCAACAAAAAGTGGTTCTTTGAGTTCTTTCCTCTCATTGCAGTAACGGTACAGAGATACGAGGCCGCCGCGAAATTACTTCACAGATTTATCGAGCCAATACGTGTGAGTTGTAATTGTATTTTACGCTGGTAATAGCAAATTTATACTTGTATGGAGGTGGACTAGTTCGCAGCGAGTTGTAAATATTAGCAACTGTTGATGAGGTGAGTTACGTACGGAATACAGTTTACATTACACTTACTGACGAATATTGTAGGCATCGTATGAGAATGAGAGTGGCCAATTCTGGTGTCAAGAGTTTAGTCAAGTCGTCCTAAGGGCCTCTGATTGTAAGTATAGCATAATTTTAGTTTGCAAATAATATTTTAGTATTTTCTTTTTATTTATTTTAGCTGTATAATGAAGCAAGCATATCGATTTGTTTCTTATTGTATCTGCAGTAGCAATTTAGCATGAGTTTGTCATTTAAAATTCAATGCGATCATGACAAATTATAAAACACGTTTAACTAAATGTGACGATTTCTAGTTCTGATTTCATGATAATGGTACGTGTAAATAATTAATTAAAAACATATTTGCAATTTATATTATGGTTTCTAATATAGTAATTTTATCCTCGTGTTTATGTACTTACTTATGTATCAGTCATAACAAGTGCAAGACGAAACGAAAGAAGAGAAGAAACTTTATATTCTTTTAACAAATATATTTATATTAGTTATATTGCTAAGATTTACAAAATCTCCCCTGAGAAACTCTGATGTCATCCATAGAATAACAACAAAATGAAAGTTGTTTTTTTTATAATACATGCTTATTGTCATGGAACTCCTTAAAAACACCTATTTTTAGCTAGGAGCCATTCTTCCACAGCTACAGAATACGTAAAGCATGACCAAGTTCAGAACAATAAAGTCATTCAGTGTTAAATACAAACATAATCATAATCATAATCATAATATTCATTTATTCATAAATACGTCAATTTATATATCTACATATAATCATGTTCATTATATTATATTCAATTCTATACACTTAAATTAACATGATCAATTTACCATTAAAAAAATATATAAAATAAATTATAAAATACAATAAACAAGTACAATGTACTCGAAAACGTCTCAATGTAAAACATTATAATAACAAAGAGAATAAATAATACCGCAAATATGTACATATATGTATTAATTAACAATCATGTCATATCCTAAGTTTAAACAAGTCAAAGTCGTAAAAGGCTTGCTCGATAAGCCAGGCTTTCAACATGTGTTTAAAAGAAGGTAAACTGGTGGCCGCGATGATTTTGTCCGGCAGCATGTTGTACACTGTCGGGCCCATAGAATGTGTTAATTTGTCAGCCTTTACTAAATGTCTTTCAACAGCTCCTAGTTTGCTACCACTGCGAGTCGGGTATTTGTGCCGTGAGCTACGCACAGTGTATTCATCTAGGTTGATCCTAGCATAGACTGCCACTTGATAAATCAAGATGGCAGGCAGCGTCAGGATACCCAGCTTTATGAAATATGGACGAGCCGCGGTGTCCCAGGGCACGCGCGCCAAGCAGCGCACAGCGCGTTTCTGCATTCGGAACGCGCGCTCCCAGTCCGCGGCTCGAGCCCAAAGCTCAGCACCGTACTGCAGCTGTGACTGCACCGTAGCGAAGTAGCACGCGCGCGCGGCTTCGCTCGGCACAACTTTGGCGACCCGCCCCAAGGCGAAGCACGCGGCACCCAGTCTGGCACATAAACGTTCAATGTGCGCGTCCCACTTTAGACCAGAGTCAATTTCAAACCCTAAAAAAGTTGTGGATTTCTTTTCCTCGATGGGTACTCCATCCACCAGCACTGCTAGGGGTCTTAACGGCCGCCCAGACAGACTAAACTGAATGAAGTGTGTCTTACTTAGGTTCAAGGCAAGCCCATTCATTCTGAACCAGTTGGATAGTTCAGCTGCTGCTGAGTTCAGTTGCTGTTCCAGCCCTTCTGTTGTCTTGCAGGTGGCCACGGCTGCGACATCATCTGCATACATCAGGATCTCTGCTGAAGGTACAGCTGCAGGCAGGTCATTCAGGAGGATCGAGAACAGAAGGTTGGAAACCGAGGATCCCTGCGCCACACCCATATCTGACGACATTGGGTCAGACTTGTGCAGTCCTCCTCCTCCAACCACCACCTGTGACCGCTCTCGCATAAGGCCCTCCAGCAGAGACAGAGCAGGGCCACGCACGCCCAGGTGTTCCAGCTTTGCAGCCAGGAACCTGGAGTCAGCAACGTCGAATGCCTTCGACAGGTCGCAGCATAAAAGGGCCACCTTCAGTTTGAGCCTGGAATCACGAGCTGCAACAACGCGGCGAATAACCTCTCTAGCTAGAGCTGTTGTTGAGCGTCCCGAGCGATACGCGTACTGTCTGTCAGACAGCGCGCCTGTGGTGTCGAGAAAATTGGTCAATCGTGAACTCAGGCCGTTCTC
Source organism: Macaria liturata (assembly GCA_964023185.1). NCBI lineage: Eukaryota > Metazoa > Arthropoda > Insecta > Lepidoptera > Geometridae > Macaria > Macaria liturata. The sequence goes on from OZ026809.1 coordinate 1,838,830, forward strand.
GAAGATTTTTGCAATTGCAGGAATAATCGAGACCGGCCTGTAGTTATCAATACATTCACGCTTCCCTTTCCCTTTGTAAAGTGGCGAGACTTTACTGATTTTCATCGCGCTTGGAAAAACTCCTTCCTTCAGGCAAGCGTTATATATTTCAGCTAGGATAGGAGCCAGTGAAACTATAGCTACTCTGATCAATTTCATTGACGTCTCGTATATGTCTTTGGATGACTTCGGCGGTATACGCGTCATAACAATGCGATATACCTCGTCCGCACTAAACCGTAGCAGCCTAAGCGATACGTCGGCCGGCCTGCTCGCCGCAGCCAGCGCGGTGCGAGCCCGCGTGACGTCAGCGCGCGGCGCGCCGCATGCAGCAGCGGCACCAACGAACCTAGCATTCATTGCATTCACGGCGGCACGCTCGCTACTGAACCGGGAGCCATCAGCTTGCCTCAACAGCTCAGTGAAATCAACATAAGAACAATTGTCCTTCCCTCTTTCTTTATTAACAATTTTCCACATCAGATTCGATGAAGTTTTGTTTTGTTTTATTAAATTAGAATAATAGTCAGACTTACTCTGCTTTATGAGCGTGTCGTAGTATGTATTCATGTCAGTAATTAATATATTCAATTCATTAATATTAGGATGTCGATTGCTAATTTCTTGTATGTCAGATATCAAACCCTTATAATTAATTACGTCTGGTGTTACCCATGTGTCCAATTTTCTTGGGCACATTTTTTTTAACGGGAAACAAGTGTCATAAAAATGTCTTAATATATTCACAATAGATTGAGCGAGATTCATACAAAATAGTGTCAGACCATGTGGCTCACATCTGGACAAAATATCAATACACCAGAGTACCAATAAAGCAGGCAGGCTATAGTCAAACGTAAGCCTATATCTTGATAAAAAAGCGAGTTCAAGTTTTATTTTTTACACATAACAGTCGGGCACAAACTAGCTTGAATTGATACCGACACAAACGACTCTATGTGTAAGTATAAGAGTGGCTTTAGATATTTTAGAGAGCAAGATTATTCTCACACTACACGAGTGATTGACAGTTCATGGTCACCTATTTATCTCACGGAACCGGACTACTTGACATCGTTCCCTAATCATTATCACAACGTCGCTTCGAGTGCGTTCGTGATAGCTTTGACGAGGGTCTGAGTGACGCTTGGGAGTCAAATCTTTATAGGAATTGCTATTATATTTTACTAATACTAGTTAGTAATCCCGTATTCTGTGCAAGTACTCACTAGCTTCAGTACGTAAGCGAAAGATTTTCATTACTACATATAACTTGCCTGCTTATTTCTTCTGATGCAAGCTGAATTAAGCAATAGTTTTACAAATCCTTCCGACATAGTTATTGAAAGAGAAGAAAGAAAGAGAGGGAAAGTTTGGAACAATTAGCCTTTGATCTTAAAATCCTACTTTCACTGTGAACTCATTAAAAAGAAAGCACTTACGACTAGGCGCCGAGCGAGATCATCAAAGCACGCTGACAACTCGTAATATGTTTGGTGTATATTAGGAGTTGTCAGCGGGACAGAGAGCCGCCCTGAGTGACGCCCGATGAGCCGTCACGGTTCGCGGCGTGACTAGCGCCGATGGAATGTAGAGCAGGCCACCGACCCGACTACATTTGAGTTTTTGATAGTGTGCTCGTTATTTATTAGTGTTACAAGTGTTTGTTGTAAGTAGTCTCTCTCTAGTCTTTTGTTGGACTTTTAAACGTAATTTTTTTTGGTCTAAGTATTTAGCTATTATTATGTATATTAGTGGTTTATCCGAGAATCTTGCTATCTATATTTTAGTCTCGTTTTGCGGTAATCGTAGAGCATCACCGCAACACTATGTAATATTTTAATTTTAAGAGCGTATGATAAACACCGTTCATCGAAATGATTGCGCACAATAACATTACATCGCATCTATTTATGCCGTAACTGTAGGTATAGGTATAATTGACCGCATTAACCTAAATTATAAAGAAGCCCAGAAAATAACTATTAGCTTTAAAATGAGATCATCTCGTCGTATATACAAAGTACAGAAGCATTGCTGAATAAATTAAAATGATCGACCATCCTAACTACAGTTGCGGACACACATAGAATTCTGTACGTTATTATAAGTAGAATTAAATAGAAATTGTTAAAAACCCCAGTTTTAAAACGTTTAAGTAGGCTCACGTTAGACTACAGTTACAGCCGGCTTGAAGTTAGGCTTCAACATTCTTAGTAAATACAAGAAGTTTGTTAAAAGAAACCTACGGTTTTGTACACTGGAAAGCCAGTCATTTTAGCACTAGACCTTTTCTTCTATTTACTCTGGATGTTGATGATTATTTAACATGTTTATGAATAATTCAATTTCAAACACCATTACACTAAACTGGCAAACAATGCCACTGGCCACTATCATCTCATAGAGCGAAGCGAAATAATAAAATAGTCGTAAATAACTGCGATAGCTTATCGTCCGCCCACATAGCACTGGTTCATAGTAAACAATGGCCAGTTAGTGCTGAGAATCTCGTCGACGGTTGAGAAGAATAGCGAATCTATTGATAGTATTTAGACATGTAGGTATTATATTTTTGGATTTTTTGTTTAATACGGAATAGGCAAACGTTTGACTACCGCCTGCCTGATGTTAAGTCTGTTCTGTAGTCTAAGATGTTGTTGGGCTTGAGAGAAATATTATTATATTGAATTTGGGCGAGTCCACAAATGTACTAGCATATACTCTGTAGTCTTAGCATACCCCTAAATAACTAATAATAAGCAGAGACTGCACATATTTGCGATAACAATAAAGACGTTTACTTTTCTACTAAACGATGAGACGAGAGCAAAGCATCGCGGTGAGAAGGAAGAAACATACATATAACTCGATCGACGGATATCTCACTATTCCTAGTCACTCGTCTTGTTATAACTAAGCAAAAAAAAAAGAAAAACAGAAAGCGTAAAAATAAATTAAGTAAGGATAAACGGTAGGATTACAATTATCATATATCATATCATAGTATAATATTGTGTAAATACGTTTTAATAAAACGTCGGTTTTAAGAATATCAGAACAAAACTGTTAAGTAATATTCTAATCTTAGAATTCTTAAACTTTAACTTAAATTGGGAAATAACTCTAAAAAACTATGTATCAATATCAATACTCATTCTCCCAATATACATTATATCCATAAAGTATCTCCTCTTCGTCTCGAAGACGCGGTAGACACGTGACCTTGTATGCTCAGCAATAAATCCATCATTAACTGGATTAGCTTCCATCGGCCGTGACCTCGATGTTTCACTAATTGCTCATTATTTAGCTTCATTGCACGGGACGTATCAATTACTTACTTGGAGCTACCGTGTCATTATTTTGTGTGTCAATTTAAATAATTAATTTAGTAGTGTGTAGTAGGTATCTTCTAGGTAAATGTGTTATACCCTAGGCTGCAGCAATGCTTAACATCAGGCAGGCTGTAGTCAAAGGTAAACCTATCCCACGTAAAAAAAAGTAACTATTCTAGTTGTATTTTATTGGAAAGTAGTGAGGGATCGCGGTTGTTTTGAGATAAAAAAAAACCCATGTCACTGTCCCGAAAACCCATATTTTGTCCAGGACAAAACTACGATGATCTGTTTCCCGTATCAGCATGAAAGACAACAGATACTTAAATAGATTAATAAAACTAATCCATACACTATTTTGATTCAAATATTGTTATGATTTAGTAAGGAATTTCTGTATTTTTACTAGTGATGTAACGAGAGATTCCTTTTAAAATAAGTCCTATGATTTCTGACTCAGCCTCAAACGTTTCAAGGTTTCTCAATTACCTATAGTCCATCCATAGGGACTGATTCATCTATATCCTGAAAAGAAGGATTAGTCACACATCAATAGCAACGTTTTATGCCCTTTGTACGTAGTGTTTACTTTATATTAAAACAAAATATAAAATGAAACTATGTAAGTACTTAACCAACTACCGACTGCCGACTACACATTCAAATAAAAAGTTCTTCGAACTGCGATAAAATCGATCGGAGAAGAGATAAGTTTTCGCTCAAATTTTCATGTTGTAAACGAAAGCTGTCCTAAAAATCGCCTAAGTTACTAGTGACCCTGTGTAAGCAAAGATATAGAGAATTTTGCACAAGACCGATCTACCGTAGAGAGGCCTACCGAACGGTGGGGTAAGTACGGCACTCTGATCTTCCTGTACTTAAACCAAATATAGGACTACAAAAACCATATTCTTCAACCACGTCTCATAGGCATACAGATAGGTGTGCGTCCATCTCAGGTTGCTGTAAGATGACTCCCGCAGCTGCACTGACCAGTGACCGCAGTGACTCAATGCCTGCTTGATTGCACATGTGTTCTATATACATAGGTATATTGGGTACTATGCTATTATAGCACACGTGCGGTTAGAAACCATACTTTAGAAACACTATCGCTTGGAGGGATGGATGATTGACCGGATAGGATTTCTATAGACGACAAGGCGACGATTTGGATTGGTGGAGAAAAATTCGCAGTCCCATATAAGTATAAACTTACTCAATTAATTCGCGTTTACTTAGTATTTATTTAATAAGGCCGCTTCTGCAGTAATGCAGTAATCATGAAGCCATGTTCAAGATAGAATGACCGACAAATGCGCAGAATAATTTCATAGATATACTCTGTTTGTAGGTAGGTTAGGTACCAACTCTATCCTTATTCTGTTAAGCTACAGATTAACAAAGACCACCACGTAAGGTACTACAGTGCTTTAAAAAGCCAGCAACAATATTGTAATGTCTACTTGATCTTATTCTACATTAAAATTTGTCAAATAACTTTGCGAATTGAAAAAACTGTAAGCTTCATGCCACAGGCTTTTGCGTGACGAAAATAAAAGACGAATATGTTTCTTACAAGCCGTCTTGTCGAGATTATACCTATAAGCCCGCTAATAGATATGTATAGGTATAAGTACATTCATCGTAAGCAGCAATGGTATCATTTTGCACCCAGCTGCACAGTCCTTTAAAAAAACAATTATTATGTACTTCCATGGCCCATGAGAGTAAGTACGTATTTATTATCTATGTGCTAATTAGCATAACCAGACGCGGAATGAGTCACGTTATAGGAGACGACCAAATGTATTCGGGACCCCTCGTTTGTTTGATGCGAAACAAAAAACCTTCACGTTTTTACTGTGCACAAAGAAGTAATTTGCATACTACGGCTACGGTTTTGTCTCCACAGCAATTCTATTCCTATTGAAAAGAAAATAAAACGATATTTATGTAAGTAGGTACCTACTTGAGTAGCTACTTACTAAAAAAACAAGTTACAAATGGAATAGTAGTAGACTCTTTACGCCTGAAGCCTGTACCGAAGAAATCAGTTAACCAAAAAACTAACATTCAGAAGACTTGATAACTTCCTTTTTTGAAGTCGATTAAAAACTTAGTTACACCACAAAAAATAAAGCTTTTTACACGTAAGGAATCAAGAGTGACATGGCCAGCGAGCAAGTGCTTAGAACTGATGCTAGCCTATTACGAGGTAAATTATATTAGTACTTTTAAGATTACATTTTAATTTTTCTGTTTAATAGTTTCATTGAACCTTGACTTTAACATGCAGCTGGTATGTTTTTACCAATTACCAATACATAATATTTTTTGTTAAAGTATGTACTTAAGTAGGTAGGTACCTACATAGATACATACACACAAGCACAGACATATTTCTAGTATAGAATAGGTAGATAAATACAATACAATATGACTGTTTTGTTCTTGTCCTTATTTAGCACATGTTTAACTAACTAATGTCACATTGTTAAGGATAATCAAAACAATGACAAGTACATTGTATTTATGTAAAAACAAAAGGTATTTACTACTAAGGTGAGTAAATGTGACTATACAAAATGGCATAGGAATGGATCCAAATGTATCGCAAAATAATAATACATTACCTACATATAATGTTTAGGTAAGACAATTTTACTTTTTTTAATAAATGAAATAAGTAATACTTAATGAAGTTTTTTTTACTTCAGTGAGTAATAGTTCAGATAATTTTACTGTAGGTACTCATTTATGTACTTAACGCGGGGTGCTATGTGAAATCGACATTTCATAAAAATCAAATAAAATAGAAGTATATAAGATAGAGCTAAATTTTTTTCAGTTTATATAAACTGATCTTGATTCAGTGTTAAGACAATAAAAGACGCCAAAACACGATTACGTATACTTTGCTCGATAGTTTTATTTTTTGAAAAATAGTTGTTTTGAAATATTTTTCACCTTTTTTCCAAAAGTAGTACCTACAGAAATTTAAACCAATTTAATTAAATCTAAAAAATTATGTAATTATTTAGAGGAGTAAAGAGCCACAAATAGAATATTCTGAATTGCTGATTTTATATGAATTTATTTCGTCAAAAACGTCTGCAAAACTGCTCAAATTGTGCAAAATTGTTTGCGTGTGGACAAGACTCGTCGGCGGAGCTATGCGCGCGATGCTCGCCCTTGCTTTCATGTTAATACGGCGTGGAATGGCATGCGAAAAAGCAACTGTAGGCATTTTACCAAGCGCAAAGCGTTTACGGGTGAAATATGCTGGCCTTAAGTACATTAATTGTCCTAAATTAATAAGTAGTTGTGGTCCATAATTACTTAGTTATAAATTGAAATCAATAAAACATATCTTATTAGGTACTTAAATAACATATTCAGACTGCAAAAACTGAAGATTCTTATCAGATCATTTCTGATGCCTTCATTGGCTCAGCCACTGAATAAATAGTCACATATGCCTACACACTTACTAGTTACCATTGCACCTGAAATTCTAGCTTTTCAGCCAACAATTAATTGGCACTAAGTACTAAATTAAAGATACTAAGTAGTTGACTTAGTTGACCTTTTGATGAAAATGGCCAACAATAGAACTACTATTGATATTTTTTTTTTATAAGTTTTACATGATTACAATACAACGGTAAGTAAACAGAACAATCTTTAACACCCAACAGTCAAGTCAAGACGAAGTCTTACTAGAAATATATTTAATATTGCACTTTGCGAGCAATAAATTCAATTGAATAATATGCTCAGCGACCTTGTGTTAATGCCTTGCTATGTGCTATCAAACACTGACAATTTGTTCACATCCTGACACCCACTGTTCCAATCATTTAGAGTGACTGATTGAGGATTTGTAGATTCAATGTGTTCCTCTTGAGCATATTCAAATTTTACAGGGTTTTAATATGATATACCTGATTAGGCAGAATACTGTTTTTTTTTTCAAAGTTAAGCTACATCCACATCTAAAAGAAGCAGTATGGAATTGCAAGAAGTTTTGCCAACTGACCTCTGAACTTCAATATGAAGATGGCTACTGATGATAATGTCTGGTTTATTTATAGAGTGACAGCCATCATACTTCTGTAGCCCAAAGTGATAATAATAATTGTGGATTGTTTGCGTAGGTAAATAATTAGTAGGTGCCATCAAGATTGTATTACATTTTACACAGCAAAATACAGTAGGGTAGGAATACTCCAGGTTTGAAAGACAACATTTCCAAAGATATCACTAGATATTGTGAACTAACTGCCTATGTCTCTTGATAATGAGAGCACATAATACTAAATCACTGTCTTTAGTAATCAACTTTTATAAGTAAGTACTTATTTATTCACTTATCAATGTGGTAAATACTTCAAACAATAAGCCAAAGCAATAATATCATTAACTCAGTAGATAGGTAGCTAAAAGTAGTCTTTAAGAGAGTGCAATTAGTGGTACAACTGGTAAATATAATAATCATTATCTGCTAACTAGTTTGTTCAAACAACAAGATAATAACAAAAGCATCACAGTCATTAGGACATTGGAAATCAAATATCTAGTGTAACTAGAACCACACTAGAACATACATAAATAATCTACAAGAATAAAGCAGAAATGCTTTAAAAAGTAAATTTATATGCTAATGGCCAATTTTTGTGATGTTAGTTTACTTAAACATAAACTGTTCAAGAATTGCCTGCATAAGTAATTGTTTATTTTCTTTGCAGTAACTTAAGTAAGTAAAGAGGTAGGTACCAAAATTCATAATTTATTGGTGCACTTTTGATTCTTTATCAGCCTAATGATTCTTCATAAAACTACTTACTGACTTGTTACATTTCTCAAGGAGAGGTCAACCTAATATGTTACCACTCATTTAACAACTGTAAAATTAGTTTTAGACATGGTTATCACACATACAAAAGAGCTGGAAAACTTCAAAACAATGCACTCCTGGCATTGTCAGGTAGGTATAAGCTACCAAATAGTATCAATAACTTAATGCAATTGGACAAGGTTTGATTGCATTTAAGTAGGTATGCACAAAAAAATGTAGGTACTTGTAGTATCAATGTTTGGTTATTTAATAAACTAGCTCACGCAGTTCATTGAGGCAGTGCCCAGATAAGCCGGCAACAATGATATGGGCGTCGCGAATTCGTGTACAATGAACTAATACAACACCAATACACATTCAAGCAACTTCATACTAAAGTCGTTATCTCTTACAACGAAATCCTAACTGAAACTAGCATTACTAAGGCAAAATGCAGGTTCAACTGACCTGGGAATACAATTGGAAGGCGTCCTGTCCACTTCCCAGGCGGCGAAAAGTTTCATAGGAACAGGTTTTGATGTATTAGTCATCTTTTCAGATTTGTTTTTCTCGGTCATCGTAACAGCACAGTATTCACCGCACAGCACTAATGTTGGCCACAACGCATCATTATTTGATCACTAAACACGACACTACATTCATTTTTGTGACACAGTACAGAGCGAGGCCGAATACGATGCGAAAACAACAATGCTCGGCAATTTTCATAACACGGTTGACTGAAGAAAAAGCCAAACGAAACGAGACGAACCAACCAACCGCGGGCGTTCAATACGTTTGACATATGAATACTGGGATACCAGTAATTTTGGTTTACCACCTTAATGGAAAAAACGAAATTATTAACATCATAAAATATGAAAAGAGATAGTTAGTAGATAGCGTTTAAAAATGAATGAAATTTTAAATGCGATAAAAGGGGCTTTGATGTAAATTCTGGCGAAGTGACCGCTCTACAGATCACCTGGCGTCTCCATGTCGCTGTTGTGACATGACATCACATCACTGTACACACACAAAATATAGACGCGTTGAGGGGGCTCTACACGTCTATATTTTATCAAATTATGAATGCGAGTAAAATCGCAGGGTGCGCCGATACTGGATACTTTTTCCTCATAGCTGTGGTAAATTTATTAATATGGTAACTCTTTTCACTAACCTGTCAACGACAGATGTCGCTTCAAAAAGCTGCGTTCATTAAAATGAAATGAATACGTTCAAATTGTTTTAGTCATTATTCCTTATACTTTTTTATGTGTACATGGACTTAAAAATATCATAACGAAAGGAAACATAATGTGGACCTTAGAATATGTAATCTTTTAGTCATGTTATTGCGAATAGATTATATTTTTTTATATATCGGAGCTGTACTGAATAAATATTTGATTTAAGTATACATAAATTATCTGGAAAATTGTACTTGCTTCATATCAACTTCACTTTGACCACGGCACGGATAACAAAAATAGACAAAAATATATTCTTATTTTTTTTTTCAGTATATTCATCATCATCATCCACAGCCGGTGGGCATAGGCCTCTTTTGAGTGTTGATCCAGCTGCGTTGATCTTGTTCACACCTTATCCATAAAAGAACCCGCGACTCGTACAAAATCATAGACCCATCTGGCTGCCGGATGTATTCTGTGCTGCCGGTCATCTGCTTTTAAGTAGTAGTAAGTAAGTGTTAATAAAATTTCTAGTAATATTGACTTATTTATTTCATAAAACATAAAATTCATATAAATCCAGACACATTGGAATAAACAACAATTAAGTAAATTTAATTTCTAATAAAATATCACAAAATCATAAAAATGGAATGGCACATAATATGCACACTTAAAATTATTATGTATACTTATTTATATTGGAGACCCAAAAACCTTGCAAACTTACTTAAAATTAAATTCTTTTTAGGCTTCAAGAGCAATACGAACCTAAAGTGTTATGTAACTATACATAAGAGCATTGAAGGACATGTAATATTATCATATGCAGAGTAAACACAGCACATAATATAAAAACAAGAATGGCAAGACAAAAGTCATTTCATCAAATAAGTACAATAAATCAAAACTCTACACAATAAGAAAACTGTGGTCATTTACGCAGTATTTTCATACATTATGGAAAATTAAGACAGTGGCGCCCTCACTAATTCCATCCACATCTTGGCTTCAGTAAGTATACAAAATGCATAAAAAAAGTAAAAATTAAAAAGTTTACAAAAAGCAGGAATACATTAATAACCTACATGTTTACACTACACACTAAATTCATACATAATTTTCTCTTATATTAAGTATGATATTCATCGATGCGTGTTAATATTAACGATTTTCCTTCTTAGATACTACTGAGACAAGAAGTACCATATTAAGCTAAAGTATAAACACAAGAGATATGCACGCGGATGAAATCGAAACTAAAACTTGTACCGACTAAACTGAGGTTTCCTTTCATATATTTAACACTTGGCAACGGTGCTGCCACCAGCAGCAGGTTTCTTGCTGGGAACCTAGAAATTCTAAGCTTGTAGAATAACTAATATTACTACTGTTGTTAGCTATTTTACCATATTACTTTGAGCTGCGACACCAAGGAAAATCATTGCTATCCTTAGGCTTTTCTATAGATTTTCTAAATGTCCTTTTGATTATTTCATAGTAGTTAAAATACAAATACTTGGGCAAACTTCAAGCATCATCGTAACAAATACTAATTCAAGTTATTTTTTCATTGCCGAGTGATTTTCAAGATATTGCGAGGTCTATTTCAAGGCTAGCGATTATTTACTGACAATGCAAAGGTTACAAAATTATCTACTAGGTTTATATTAAAAATTCGTATAAAGAAAGAAAGAAAGAAAGAAAGAAAATATATTTATTGAGACACACACAAAACTTTAAACCTATTTACTTACTAAACTTACATGCTAAGAATGTGATGTAAATCCATACACTTGTACTGTTCATAAGGTGAACCGACATTAGTCCGCTAGATGGCGCTGTAATCAATAACAAAGTTCTTAATTTATTGATTCTGTAGAAATATCACTGTATTTTTTACTGTGTGATAAAAGCGGGGACTTATTTTGAATTTGTTAGTGATTATTTTAATAAAGGCATAATATGTAAATTCATGAGAAAGTATGTAAGTGTGTGATCTCATCTCTACCTCAACAAATTACATGCCAATCGGTATAACCGTTTGATTGCGAAGAGGAGACAAACATACCACATGCTTACAAATTGTCTTTCAAAACATTAGTGACCTAGACTTTCTAATGCTGCAAAAAAACATCACATCACCATTCTCTAAACGGTCTGTGAGAAAGGAAAAACAAAAAAAACTTGTTAATTGAAAACAGCGCCATCTATCGGACTAAAGCATCACTTCTTGTTAGACTAGCGGTTTCATTTGGCGATCTCTGGCGGGCAGTCTGGCTGGGAGGAGGGGTGCGCGGCGCGGAAGGCGGGGTGCGACTCCAGCTCGCGGTCGATGCGCAGAATGATGGGGAACGGACGCAGGTCCACGTGGAATCTGGAATATATGATGAAGAGGTATACAGATGTTGATTAAATCTAGTGATGTCTTTTTAATTTACTTAGTCATCTCGTTTCAGAGCCAGTTCCAGCCGGTAAAGACATGCTCCACCTTGAGCCGCTTCGCTTTAGCTGGTATTGCTTCGATTTGACCTAGTGTTAGTTAAAGGGTAAAATAATGCCGATACCGAGTATTATTCTTTAGTATCATAGATGTTTACAATTATCTATGTATGTATGAGTAGGTAACTACAAACTTTCGTTCCAACTTTTTTCAACAGAATCTAAATGATAAAGTTTCATTTACAGGCGTCTCTTTTGCAACTGAGGATGAGATTGTTTAACAAAGGTGAAAACCCCTTTTAATTTTTTCGTACAGAAGAAATTCTTTATTCATTCTAACTGATAACACACGAATCTGTAGGTAACTGTCTTGTGACAAGGAAAATACTTTTTAAAGATTGGACAGACACAGTGAAGTCATTCTAAAAGGTTTCCTTTTCCATTAGAAGCTACAAAGCCCAAAGATCATTAGTCCAGGTGCCCCACCTCCTGGCGTTGAAGACCTGCGGCACAAGGCAGCAGTCGGCGAGCGTGACTTCGTCCCCCACGCAGTACTTGCCGGCGCAGCCCGACAGCAGCTTCTCCACGGCCCTGAAGCCGCGCGTGATCCAGTGCCCCGCCCACTCCTTCTTCTTTTCCTCGCCCACGTAGATCAGCACTATCAGGTTCTGGAGCGGCTGGATGCCGGAGGATATCACCTGGAATATAAATCAATGGTTAAGAAAGACTTTTTTTACGTGGGGTAGGTTTACATTTGACTACAGCCTGCCTGATGTTAAGCATTGCTGCAGCCTAGGGTGTAACACGCTTACCTAGAAGAAGAAGATACCTATTAACTTGACTGGACTTGAATTATTGACTTGACTACATTACTTATTTTTTCTCCCACAGAATCAAAATTGTGGTGGATACCTATATTTCCATGAGCGTGACACGTTCTCCCATTTTGTGGGCCATTAAAGTGGTGACTTTTTTCACGATGTTTTCTTTCATCACTAATCAAGTGGTAAACTATATTAACATAACGAAAAACATTCAAATAATGACATAAAATTTGGTATGGGTTATTTACATTAGGTATGCTTGTCTGATCAATATAAATATTCATACTTATAAATCATATAAGTACTTATTTCCGCTTTAGAGCTTATTAAAGTAAAGAAAACTAAAAACTAGCTATTTTGTGTTTACCTCACAAATCTCTCGAACTTTGGCCCTCTTGAAGCAGTCAGCTGGCATGAGAGGGCGCTGCGGTCGCGTCTCCTCCAGGTACTGCATTATGTTCAGGGACTCCACTAATGTGTGCCCGTCTAAAACATCATAAGTACTTATTAAATTAATAAAAATTGGTGGTGGTGTCAGATCTCCAGGATGAGCTAGCAGCAATACAGTAGAGGTAGTTTGTTTTTCAAATATTTAAGTTCTTGCACAACACTATGCAACAGTGGTATATCTAAATGCCAAGCAGTTTCACCAGAAAATACATAACAATATAATGTACATTCTTGGTAAGTATGTGAATAAATTTATTGATATTATTGTTACACCCATATTCATGTTTAGGTTGCAAACCTTGAGAGTAGGTATGTGTAACATCAGGTAATTAATTTCTGACTGTGTTGTACAATATCAAATTGCTGACTGTGTCATACAACAACACAATACAATAACAAACAACATTAGACCACAGAGCTGTTTCTGTAAACACAAATGACCTTGTTTTCAAAGATGAAAATCTTGTCCAAACATATTTAATAACTAGTGGGTGCTCCCGGCTTCGCTGACATTAAGAAGTAAAACTTGGATCCCCTATTTCACCCCTTTAAAAGTGGCATTTCCAAAAATCCTTTCTTAGTGGATGCCTACTTCATAACATCTACCTTCATTCCAAATTTCAGCCCAATCTGTCCAGTGGTTTGGGCTGTGTGTTGATAGATCACTATATCAGTTAGTCAGTCAGTCACCTTTGAGTTTTATATATATACTAGAAGAAATAAGAGATCCAAGATCATCTTACCTATACACAACGAAGGCACCTGCTCCATAGGGTTGACCTCTCTATACTCGTTACAGTGCTGTTCCCCGCCTCCCTTGATGAGGCTGACTGCCTTTATGTCATAAGGTATCTCCTTCAGGTTCAGCGCGATGCGCACGCGCCATGAGCACGAGCTTCGCCAGTATGAGTATAATACTGGCTGGAGATATGGACAAAGAAATAAGATAATAAGAATACTTTTGTCACAGAAGGTGAACAACATGGGAGAAGATATGAGATATGAATGGTAGGTGGAAAAGTTACAGGATAAAGGAGAAGGAAATGTTTCCTACAATTCCTTCTTATGAATATTTCTATCACAGTTTAATTAATAATAATATTAAATTAATATTGAAATAAAGTCTCCACATATATAAACTACAGAGTATAAGAATCAAATATTGGGACCAGTAATTCCTAAAGGCTTTCATATTTTTAGATTTGAAATTTCCCACTCCCTTAGTGCTCTAAATGTAAAAAAATATAGATCTTATTTCAATGTAGTGTAAAACCAATTATTTTCTGTGGAATGAAGGTTTTAACTTAAAGTATTTGAAAGATAAATTTTTTAGTTAAGTAATATTATTGTATAAGCACAATGAACTATTCATGATATATGAAATAAATAAATTAAGTAGGTACATGTTATCGATGCTAATAATCATTTAGGCAGGTACATACATGAAGTAGAAAAACTGGCTCAAATACTGCTCAAGTTTTATCTGCATGACTTGGTTTTGGAGGTGAGCCTCCTGAATACCAGTTTTGTAAAATAATTAAACTGTGTAAGAAAAACGATACTCTTTAGATCTTTATTTACAATTATAAAACATAAAAATAAGGGAAGAAATATATATTATATAAGATCATTCATATTTTTAAAAATTAAGTAAGTACTTACGAAGTAAGTAAGTAGAACATGAAAATATGAAAAAGAAAAATATTTATTACTGAGAAAGCCTTACATTAAGTAGTAGAAATATCTTACGTGCATGTTATTTCTATACCTAATAAAGTACTTAACACACTATTTTACTGACTAATTACAACACTTAGATCAACAACTTGTATAGAGAATAATAAAATTATAACGAGAAGAACCTAAGTGAAAATTTCAATATTTTTATAAGTCGATATACAAGAATATTAAAGTTATTTACAGGATCTCTAGGGGGAAATAAATATGTTTATCTTTACACATTTATATTACCTTGGTTTCTACGACATCGCCCATTTCGCAATATTTTAAAATAATATTTTTCTCACACACACCAATTCCTACAACGTATTAAACGATGTATGTATAAAGTTATACATTTAAATAGCAAGTTTATGTAACCAGAATTACCGGTATGCAAATAATCTTGTTTGAATTCGAGATAAATATGATAGCATGTAAACAACAGGTCGTTTCAGCGTTTTTTGTATTTACCTTGGCCATCGTGCAGATGGAGCCGTTGTATTTGGAGTAGTAAGCAATTTTGGCGGCTTTTTGGACACTGTAAGGAAATTTTTACTACAATATAGTAGGAATTTCTTGTTAATTATTCCAAAACAACAACGCCTGCTTCTTTACAATAGCAGTGACATTGAATTTTTTTTGTTTCATTTATCTTTTTTCTGTGTTCATTTATCTTAACTTGTCATGGAAAGCGCATAAAAATTGACGTACTTTTACTAATTGTCAAAATTTTACGAGTGTCACTGTCATCAAAACGTGTTTGATGACATTTGATTTGTTGTGATATTAGCCAGAATTGGATTTATAGGTTAGAAAAGATAAGTTTTTCAGAAAATTGCGCAGATTAACTCTTTTTATGTGCTCAAAATGGGGAAAAATAAGAAAGGATCTAAAGCTAATGTGTTCAAAGTAGCTGGAGCAAAAAGCTTAAAGAAAACTAAGGCGAAAGCAGTAAATCTTGGCCTGAAAAATGTAAGTTGTTTAAACTACTTTATTTTCATTTCTGTACAAACAAATTTCAATGGTACAATATGGTCAAAATGCGATTTCTTGTCCTTCCTACATTCACTATCTGAATATAGCTCTAAAAATAATAAGTAAGCTATATTCTGTACTATATAATAGAATATAGCTTACCTACTCATAAATAACTTGTTTACTCGTGCTTACCTGCATGGATCTCGTACAATTTTGTATCCATATGTACCTAGACTCTAGGTAGGTACTATGAATTAGTTACTATTTTCGTGAATTAAAATTTTAACTATTCTTTAACCCACCGTGACGTGACGATAACCATTGATAGCCTCGGTCTCTAATTTTTAATATTTCAATTTCAGATCAAGCAAAAAGTCACAGATATAGACAAAGAGTTTGTGGAGATCAACAAGACCCCAAAACCGAATCCTAGTAAGAGCTCTCCTGCTCCCAAACCCCAACAAAAATCAGGGAAGAAATCCAAACCCCCGGTTACTAAGGAAGAGGTGGCAAAAGCAGCTGAGGAAATAGTGAAAATGGACTTATAGCACTAACTGGTATTCTAGGTGTAAGGATTATATTTTCTTTAAAAATTGTAATATAAATTGTTATAGAAAAGTTTGTTGTTTTTCTGCATTTGGATATTCTTGTAAGATAAGCTATTTCACTGTTTTAAATAGTAAACAATAGTTTTAGTCATTTAGATTCTAGCTAACACCCCTTTACAAACATGCTATTTGAGGCACAAATATCATAATTATTCATCACAAGTACAAGTGAATTCATGAATACAGCAGTCATTTAGCCTAGTCAGAATCATTTAGGGTGGCTTGATAAACTCTAGACACCAGAGTTGGCTACTCTGATTTGATAAGAAAATGAAGTGAATTGATGTGAACTTTTTTCACTTAAATTAGTTCTGCCTTTTAAGTGTGAAAGAGTAAAACAAACATTTTTCTAATAGATATTTTTTTTCTACAGTCTGTTTTTTTATTTGGTGTGACATAAAGGAAGAAATCAAAACACCCCACTGAACAGAAATGTGCTATCTGTCTTTTATTGTTAAACTTTAACAAAATATAATATTATCAAACACTTAATCTAGAACAATTTTAGATTAGAGACAACAATTAACGGTGGTAGTGAGTATTTTGTTCACATATTAGTTTTTCTGACTTTCTTCATTCCATAATTTTATTATGAAAAAGAAAGTGAATGCTAAGGTTAGACCACCAGAGTGTTAGCTATTGCATCATTCATGCCTACTCTAGATTGAAATGCACATGAATGATGTTTAGCTTGAGACGGAAAGTATACTAGTGTATTATTAGCTTATTCCTCATCAGTTAGATCGGGTTCTGCTTTTTCGTCTTCGCTGGCTTCAGCGGCTTCCGCTTCAGGTTCCTCTGACTCTGCCGGTGCTTCAGGAGCAGCCTCGGGGGTGGCTGGCTCCTCTACAATGGGTTCAGCTTCATCAGCAGGAGTTTCACTGAAATATGAAATGAAATAATTTATTTGAAATCATGTCACATTACATTCCTATAACTCTAGTAAATATATTAGAGGGATAGCACATTTCAAGATTTACTTTGTCAATATTTTTATAATTACTTATTACATTTATTGATTATTTATGACAAATTTACAATTTATAATATATTTAACACATTATTAATTTATAATAGAAAACATATGTATCAGAGTTTAGTAGAATACATTTAATAATATTTATTCCTTTGGTGTTGATATTGAAGAGGTTTCAGTTTCTATTTACCTGTAGGTACATTATGCTGTTTTATTTTGATGCAAGTTATAGCCATTGATTTTTGGTATATTCAAAGGCAACTTTTTGTGGGTCTAAAATCCTTCCATGCCAAAGTTAATGATGACTTATCACTCCATTGCATCGTAAGTTACAAGCTTATATCCGCTCATATATTAGAGTATGGTCCACTCACCTGGTGTCTGTCTCAGCTACCTCGGCCGCGGATCCACTGTGTGATAGTTCTTCCAGGCGTGCGGCGGCCAGCTCCGACTCTTGTCTCGCGATCTCTGCGAGCTCTGCAGCCTGTTAAAAGAAATGATCACTTTATTACCAAGTTTAAATATCTTGGTTGAATAGCAACTGACAGTTGAGTACAATTTACATGTTGGAACACGTTCTTGGAAATTACATTATAAAAATCTAGAGTCAATAGGTACCTTCTAAGTTTGTGTGTTACACTCTAGATTGTAAAGTTGCTTAACTTCAGGCGGGCTGTATTGAATAAATAAATATTTCGGGACATTGTACACAGCGCCATCTAGCCCCACACTAAGCAAACGCTTGTGCTCGTGGGTACTAGATAACGGATATAATACTTTTCTTTTGTAAATACATACTTATTATACATACTAACGACCAGACTCAACACAAGTAATCATAAATTTTTAAAATTCATAATTACTTGTTTCATGCGGGAATCGGACCCGCAACCTTAAATTAGAAGGCAGAGCCAATACCCACTAAGCTAACAGGCCAGTCAAATTCGAACTTACACTACTTAAAAAAGTTGGCCAGGGACTAATATATAGAAATTATTAGCTTAGGAGAAGATTATAAGTGTTCATAAGTTTACCTGTCTCGCAAGTTCATCTTCACGTTCTTCCTGAGCCTGTTTCTCGAGTTCTTCTAACTTGGCAAGTTCCTCTTGTCTGATTTGTTCTGCGATCCTCTCCTCTTCTAATCTCGCTTCTTCCGCCAATTTCGCTTCATCTGCTAGCCTAGCCTCTTCGGCTAAACGAGCCTCTTCGGCAAGGCGAGCCTCCTCAGCTTTCTTGGCTTCCTCGGCTGCTCTGGCCTCATCAGCCAAACGGGCTTCTTCTGCTAGTCTGGCCTCTTCAGCCTTTTTGGCTTCTTCCGCAGCAGCAGCCTCCTCTGCCAAGCGAGCCTCCTCTTCTGCTTTCCTGGCGTCTTCCTCAGCTTTACGTTTAGCTTCTTCGGCTTTGCGAGCATCTTCTTCTGCCTTCCTCTTTTCAGCAGCTTCACGCTCGGCCTGTCGAAAAGTAATGTCGTTAATGCCTGCACTGATATGCATAATTTATGATTTAAATTATGTCAATGGGTTAATAATGAACCCATTGACTAAATAAGCAATTATTGTTTATTTAGTTACTTATTTACCTGGGCTTTACGTTCAGCGTCACGCTTAGCTTCCTCTTTCAGTGCTCTGAAACAATGATGATCACATATACAGATTTCGTCCTCGATTTCTACGTTGATTATATTTCGTTTGCTGTTTTCAATACTTACTTCTCCTCAGCGGCGCGAGCTTCTTCCTGCCTCTTCCTCTTGATCTCGGCGAGATCGACGGAGGGGGTGAGCACAGGCTCGGCGGTGGTCGCGCGGAACCTCGCCTCGCGGTCAGCCTTGGCGGCCTTCAGCTCCAGCGCCGGATCTTCCATGGTCTGAGGCGCCTGGAACTTGCGGCTCGGCCTCCATGGGAGCAGTTTCACTGCACCGAGGCCAACGTTATGCGGGTCCCTTACCGGCAATGACCATGAAATGGCGGAGCGACAGCCGGACGGACAGTTCACAGTGCGTGATCGATGCAATGGTCATTGGCGGCATGGGACATGTGACACAAGCGAGGCGCGCCGCTCAGGCCGGCGGCGCTGGGCGGCGACACCTCAGCATCAAGCTTGATAGCGAAGCCTGGGCGTATGGACGATATTCGAATTGTTTAATGACTATCGTTGTCAGCATTGCTCGCTTCATGCTGTATCTATGCGGTGAACATGGTGCAGGCTCGCCGGCTCTACATGATTATAGGTATACAGAATTTCGTAGTATTCTGTTGATTAAGTACTCTAAAAAAACTATTGTAGCATTCGCAGACGTTTCACTTTATGTATTGGTTGTGTACCTAATTATGCTTTTTAATTCTAAAACTAATTATTTTGTTACATTTATCTTGCTATTTATTTAATTTGGTTTATTAATAGGGTTTATAAGGTTTAGTCAGAAAGCATAAGCGTTAATCAAGCCTAGATTAAAAGCGTGAAGTGAGGAACATCTAACGTGCAGACAATTAAAACAACTACAGATTCGGTAAAATATTTTATTTGTTAAATAAAATCAGTCGAGTTAAGTGAAAACGAGACCTCTCGGTCACCGGTTAAACTATCGGTGCGGCGCAGCACCTATCACAACGATGACTAGAAAATAATCTAAAATTACTTCGTTCGTTGCAACTCGTAAATACGTAGTAAAAATATACGATCTGGGAAAAATATGGATAAAAAAATAGATGATCTATGGTTAGATGAAGTTGATGCTCGTTATACCGAGATCAGAGGGCGGCACGCCGCGGGCGCAGAGAGGCTGCGCCCGCGCCGCGCCGCGGGTGAGTGCGGGGAACTACGCGCACTGCGCCGCCGTCGGCTGTTCCGGCGCGCCGCTCGCTGCAAGAGACCACACAGTGTTAGACACGGATTTTATCCTCCAGTTTAAGGGCGCCACATTTACACCGAGCACAGTCGGCGCGCGATCTTTAACATACTCGTACTTTTAACCATATTTATACATCTCATTTTATGAATTAAGCGAAGGAGAGTAAGCGGAGCTAGCGTTGTGACTTCGGCGAGGTACCTGTGACGTTCTCGACGGCGAGGCCGGCGGCCGCGAGCCTGTTCTTGGCATAGAACGAAAGGAGGTTCACGTCGTCCCTGATGCTAAGTTCCTTATACAGGGGCCGGCGGTTGGAGAAGGCCTTTTTACCGGAGTAGTGCACGCACGCGAGGTTTCCGCGTCCTGGCGAGAACACCTCACTGTTATCACGGGGTCACACTGGAATTTAACTGTTAGTGGTGGTCAAAAGGTACTCGGACAGTCGGACTTCACGAGGGATTTGGACTGAGATTAGGCAATATAGTCATTCTGTTCTGGCAATATTGTATTCGTGTGTCGTAGAGTTTGTCGCTAATCGCTATACTCACCGGTGAATTTCTTGGCGGGCTCGTTCCAGTAGGATATGCTGTGGTTGTCTCCAACACTGCGGAAGGGCATCAGCAGCTTGGCCACGTACGCGTCATTGCTGAAACGGTACGGCACGGGCTCGCCGTACGAATACCTGCCACGGAAATAGAAATGATAAATCGGGGACACAGAAAACCTCAAGCGAGGACAGTCGATCATGCATAACAAGAATAACGACGAGAAAATAAGCTATAAAATATTTTATAGGATGCTAGACTGCAAAACATTGGCTGGCATTTAACCAGTCTATAATTAAAGCGTGATCGGTGCGGCTTGTGCGATACGTCACACGCAAAACGTGCGTGAACATGATTTGGCTGTGAAATAGAACACCCACGGCTTGAATATCTTCACCAAGTTTGCTAGAAAATATCGGCAATTATTGCCAAAGATTTTGCTCTGGTCTATTGTGTGGATATTTTTTTTCTATCACACCGGCACCGGTGTATGATTGCCAAATGGCGATGGCCGGTGAGCGTCGTCAATGTCAGTGCCAGGGCGCTCGTCTGATAGGCACATCAATGAACGATCTATTTCTGTGCCGTTACATTAGGCCAAGAAACACTTGACCTGTCATGACAGCATATCTACAAGGTCTTCGGAACTGACTTTGAAAAAATAGTTGTCCTATCAGCACATTAGGTGCTTGGCATTAGAATTGTGACTTTCCCAGCTAGAATTCATCGTTTGTCTCAAGAATGATTTTATAGAGAACTGTTCCATGCCAATTGTCCTTGTCAGTTTTACGCCTACGACTCTTTATTATATCTTCTTTACATGTAATGAGTGGCATTGTGCCATATTTTCAGTAAGATCATTATAAGGCATCGCTGTACAAGTGTCCATTCGTCCAGTGTCGGTATGCGTAATATTCTGACATTGCTGAATGTGATGCCATTTTGGCAAAGATCGTAGGTGTCATAACATACTCATACCAAATGTTTCAAATACAAGATCGAAAGTCAAATATTATATTAAATTCTCCATTGAAGGTGAATTTATTCATCGAAGACTATTGCCCTCTTGATTGAAAGCATCGTAACTCGTAAGGAACCTTGTAGTAAGCTAGATTTAGAATAATGATGGATGCTATTAACCACTTCAATAACATTTATTTATAGTATCTACTTCTCTTAATCGATGCTCCGCTGAAGTTTTATGGTGTTACAGTTTCAATATAGCATAGTGCTCTATTATACGCAAAATATCTATAATATCATATAAGAGTAGGTAATGTTTGTGAGTACCTATATATATATTAAAAACTCAAAACCCACTGGACTAATTTCTAAAATTCATTTAGTATAATAGCTATTTTAAAGCTAAGTACCTAATAGTTTTTCCAACACATAAATAACTTTTCAATGATTTAAAGCACATTGCTTTTTTATTTCGGAGAAGAACCTAGAAAGAAGGTATAAATTTAGTTTCATTCCATTATGTTTATTATACGTAACATACGCCTGTAAGTTACTCACGAGTAGATGGTCTCGAGGGGTGCTACGGTCTTGGCGCGAGGGACCACGGAGCGCGCGCGGGTGAGCAGGGAGGCGGTGTCGGCGCGGATGCGGCGGGTCTCGTCCTCCCATGCCTGAAAAATACAGGAACGTGATTTAGTTTATACAGAAGGACTGGTTTAAAATATCGATTTGACCTACTAAATTAGGTACTAATGTTTTTAGTTATCTTTGTTTTCTCTATCTTTTAAGTGGGTACCTACATTTATGTAGGTTTATGGATTGGATGCCCTGCATGGAATAAAAGGGCTAAATTCTTTTTTTTTTATTGTTAGAGGCTATAGGTAGGTAGCAATATGTTGATTGATATGCAATTTGGCAAAATCCACATGTTGCTTTTTAATTCTACCTACTAGGTAATAAGGTTTTTGAATTTGGTGTTCTTAAACTTTTCCAAGATAATTAAGTCTTGTATGAAGTTGTACCTATGTATAACTGTCATACTTCGCTAACGTACGATCGTATAAACTCTGACTCTGATGTAAAGTTTTCCTACAGCCCTAGGGTTCTGTTACACGACTTAACAACTACAGTACTATTACTCACCCTGGTGGCTTCAGATCTGTAGAAGTCATCGAGGGCTGTAACAGCGCCGGAGGGGCGGTGGCGGTACTGGATCCTGTCCAGCTCCCTGAGCACCACGGAGGGGCGCACGCGCACCCTGACCACGTGGTGCGGGGGCTCCGGGTACGTGACGAGTCGAGTCACCGAGCGAGCCGTCGGACGGTAGATCAGTTCAGCCTGAAAGGGGGACTTGTTAGTTGTTGGTTTGGAACGAGCTCTTGTATCAAGCCTTGTTTAACTGACGATACAGTACAGTCAAACTGCTACGTTTAACTATAGACTATGGCTATTAACCATAGCACACATACAAGCATAGGTAGTAGGTACGTAATGCCGTACCAATATCATAGGAGACCTATCCTATAGGTACGCTACTAAGTACTTACTTATTTATATGGTGCTTCAAGTTTTAGTTGATTCAATAGTTCATTTACGAAAGAATTTATATGAATCAAGGAGGTGTTTCAGGACCCCTCCTTTTTGTAAAAGGCTTCATACAAGAGCTGATGCAAAAGATTTTAAATTACAACCATGAATAAAGCGAGAGTATTTGCTTGAAATGACAGATTATCTACATTTGAATTTATAAATGTTTAGCAGCAATTTGGTTTAAAATATAAAATTATTTACAAGGGTAAACGCAAAGCTTTCAAAGTAGCAGTTTAAATTTAAAATAGGTTGTTTTGATTTACTCGAAAAGCAAGCTATGATTAATGTTGTTTATGCTAAAGATAAACCAGTGGAAAGATCTGAAGCGGATCATGAATGTATACGTCATGATGGTAGAAGTTATACACAAGCTTGGGGAATAGAAGACAAACAACCCACTCTATCTAATAACAACAAGAAAGACTACGAGGCATTATTTAAAACAGGCTGTTTATGATCTGTTCGCCAAGGATATGTACGGAACATTAGCATGCAAGATCATGTAACAGCAAATCAAAGGTTAACGAGAAATGTAACTGAAATAACATTAGCACATTGTGGAAGAAAGCTCTGACGTTTGAAATGTTTTTCTTGGCTGAGTAAACAACTGTGCAGTAATGTGTGTGTTGCTCTAAAAATGCAGTCCGAAGCTATTTACATGTTCGCGTAAACCATACGTAGGTTTGTTTATGATATGCCAGATCGCGGTTATTTTCGGCGGTACCTTTCTGCGTCTCAATGGCTGTGAGTCACTGGCTGTGGTAAAATTAGCCGGCTTGGTGCGCACGCGCCGAGCCGCCTAGAGACGCTGTTTTCTTTATAATCGACTTATTGTAATCAGCATGCCTATTTACAGCCATCGCGCAATATTCTTACCAGCTTATTTCAGGATCTCAGTCAGGTTTCAGCGTCCTACTCCCATTTGATTAAAATACACTGTTATTCGACTCTCTTTACCTATTTGCGTCGATGAATTCTCTTTGCAATTTGTAACTGCCAAGCTTTTGAGCATTCATGCATGTAATGTTAACAGTTATATTTTCAAATGCGAAGTAGGTAGTTTATTTATTAAGAACCTATGTACGTTGCATATTTCAGGTATGTATGCAAGTAGAAACTAAACAATCACCTATTTATATTTAAATACAAAATTTTCTACTTGTGCTTTATTTCTAGTCTTAACTAAGTATGATTTTTCTGGGCCCTACATAACTTACAGATTGGCCAAAAGATAGGTACTTATTGAAAATACGAGTAATGAGTGCGCGACTAGTAACCTTTACAGTTATTTAACATAATAATATTTATTCTATTAATCTATTTAAATCGATGTATCTTACACCGTACGCTTTCAAAATAACATTTTCATCTATGAAATTCAGTAAGTTTCCAGTTTTCAGTAAATATTTACAATGGCCTCTGGACATTTGCCAAGATCAGTTCCCTTCATGACGGGTGTTATTTCCTCTTTTTAACTCTCTACTTTATCCTTAGAATCTGTATCCGGTTGGCAAGCGTAAGTCATTGCGTAGTTAGGTACAGTATTTCAGATTTGTGGTTTGTTGCTATTGGGCTTTTGGATATTGAGAGATAGGTATCTTCTGAATTTGTTTTAAAAGCGCTGCTGAATGTTTATGCCTAGTCTGAGATTGGTGTTGTTTATCTTATCCCGATATTATACGAGTATCGATTGATAAATAATAATTTTCTGGTTTTGATATATTTTATATATCGAAACAAGTCAAAAAGATTGTTTTGAAATCATATCTCTCGTCATCTGCAGTGTAGTCATTCGAATTGCATTTCATTAATTATCTTAATATTGCAATACTTGGTTATTAATTAGGTAAGTAGGTACAACTGTTAACATCAAAGCAATATTAATGGCATTACGTCTACTTTTACATTTATAACGATAATAGCCCGTTAAAGCTACTCTTATTATGATTTATTAATTACTCTATTACTTACTATTTAATGCCCCGGTTAAAATTTACTGACCGTCTGTATTAATTTATTTGCATTCCGCGATTCTGAATCTTCGCAGTTTAATTTATATTAAGAACGTATGCAGATATATCTAAAGTCTATGTGGATAGGTGAAAACCGACATTTGTAGGAAATGTAGGAATTATACTGCGTAGGTAGATACACTTTTCTGGTATAGGTAGGCAATTAGGTTTATACCTACATGCCTGAGTGCAGCAATTAAATGTTTGCTAGATCTAGGTGTCTTTACAATTATTATAGGTAGTGGGAGCCCATATTATGTCACTTTTTGAAAATATATAACCACGTACATCCAGATTCAGAATTCATCATTGTTAAAAGTTTTTGATTACACACTGGTTCAATTACCTACGTGTTTTTCTGGCCACCCTATAATAGACGTTTTCAAAACACACGTTTAATTTTATATGTGTAGGTAGAGTTTTGTGTACTTATAATAAATGCCAATCGAGTTTAAGCACGTTCCTTTTCATTCTAGTGTGCTGGCTGACTGCCAGTAGGTATTTGTACGCCAGAAGGTTCAAAACGTGCCTGTTAGTTACTATTGTTATTTAATTTTATGAATTATAGACTGTGAAGAAATTCTTTGACCGCAGCACAGCTGGCTTTTCTTTCTCATCTTTAATTTCATGAAATACTGTTTTAATGAAAGCTTTTTTTATTTGTTTTCCGCGTGTGATATGTCCTGAAATATTAATTTATTGTTTTTTATCTATTATTTAAAATAGAATAATATTTATTCAGACAGTTTGAAATCGTCTTGCGTTTTCAGATAAGTAATTACCTAATTATCGAGTAAGTAATTAAAATTTCTAAGCGAGGCAACTAAGTGCCTAAAAATACAGAAAATAATGTTCTTATTTTAAACCTACCTATTTTTGCACAAGTTTCATAAAAAGTAGGTACCTACCTACCTACCTAAGTTATACCTAATGTAGATTTCCGCCTTGTGACAAATTGATTTCTATGCGAAGCTCTAGATAGTAAAGTTATCGAGCTGTAAGCGCACAAAGCCTCAATTTCTTGTGAAAATAAATATAAAACATATTGAGAATTTTACAACTCAGGGCTTAGAGGTGTGACATCTGAAAATATCGACGACCATGATGCTTTGGACTTTTCTACATCTTTCACCATGACACACGATACCAATAAAAAAAACTTATTGTGAAAATATATTCCACTATCCCATAAAGCTCACGTACAATGTGCCAACAACTGTTCGCCTTATGTTATGTGTTTATTTGAGCACGTTGAAATAGTTTTCAATGCCAGCGTGCTAGTAAAAACTCATTAGAATATTTCGCAAAACGTGTACGAAAACACGAGAGGAGTGAAGATGGAAGCAATGATCATGGAAAATACATATTTCAATGAAAGAGAATCTTGTAGCAGTATTTTTTTTAAAGTTAGTAGACTAAAATTTAAGTTTATTACACAGAGATAGACAGACAATAGACATGGTTTGTTGGACAAGATAAAATCACGGGTCAATCTATTCAGACTGCTAATAGTGCTCATTTTCAAAACTGTATAACCTAGTATACAGTTAGAAGTGGCGCCCCCGTTATTTTGAATAATTCTTGGCGAGCCTGTAGATATCGCTAAATACAAAGTTTGTAAGTAGGTTCTTTGCATGAGAGGAACTTTGTACATTCTATTTAAGTAGGTACCTACTTGTGCTTGGCATTCGTGTCGTTTTCTCTAAGTAGGTACCTAACTTTAGATAGGTAGGTAGGTAGGTATATGTGGTGGTACCGAACGATGTTGTTTTTATACAAAAGAAAAGAAAAAATCTCGGAAAGCTTCGAGATTTTATTTGATGATGAGTCATTTAAATTCTTCATGCAGCGATGTGGAAACGGGGTCGAGGCAACCTAAATATCGAATCTCCCAGACTTTAATGCAGGGTGATATAAATGAGGTACCTAGGTAATTCTAGATTTTGTCTCATAATTACACACAATTTTCCAAAATAATTATTTTATTTGTTATTTAGTCACAATATTTGTTGACTAGTTACCTATTTGCACATACCTAAAATAGAAATTGATTTAAATATTTGTATGGAGGTATAGTATATTATTTACCTGCTAAATCCATACTTGTATGCAATTAAAAGTCTTCTTCATATAATTTGACTTTACCTACCAACATTAAAACAAAGTCCTATGCATATAACTTCGCTTTTGATTATGTTACCCAAGTAATTATGGAATTGCTGCCTTTATAGTTAGCGTACGCGTTTTAATTAACGTACTCAAAATTTAAAAATTATATTGTTTCAGTAATATATGCTAACATTGCTAACACTCTCGGTTCTAACACTAACCTTGAGTGCAGGTTGATTAATATATAAAATGCATTAAAATAAAATATAATTTTATGATTGCTTAGTTCGCAAAACAATTATTATTTTCGTGATCTTGTCAAGTAATCTTTGAATATTAGACCAATCTGGTTAATCGCCAGGAAATTGTAAAATAATCTGAACAAATACCAAAAGTGGCGTCCCTTATAGTTTTCGACATTTTAGGCCAATCTGTATGTTATTGAAGATTAATTTTATCCTAGTATCTTTATGAAATACAATATATTATTCGATCTAAAATACCTTAATTTGTAGTATGTACCTAACAGTAGAGTACCTAACCTAGGCTTAGCTATGTATAGGTATTATGCAAGATTGTGCAGTATTTTCAGTTAATGATTCAACTATTTTGTAAACATTTGAAGCATGAAGAGTGATGAACATTGTACGCCATTATTCTAACAAATTTATACAGCTATCGATGTTTTTTTTTGGTGCCGTAGAATGGACGTTGCGTGCGTTTCGTGATATATAGCATAGCTTATATATAAAATGTACTTTTAAAGGTATACCTACGGTGGTTGCTAATTACAAATGGTT
The DNA here is from genome assembly GCA_964023185.1 of Macaria liturata. Taxonomy (NCBI): domain Eukaryota; kingdom Metazoa; phylum Arthropoda; class Insecta; order Lepidoptera; family Geometridae; genus Macaria; species Macaria liturata. The sequence continues at coordinate 1,867,107 of OZ026809.1, forward strand.
CTTAACTAGGTACTGCTACAATTGAACACTGGGATTGTAATCCAGGTAAGGACTTGAGAGCAAGAGATATTTCAGGACTACAGCTAACCTAACCTAACTACCTACTTACATAATTGCGGAAGAAAAGAACCGATAAAATTTATAAGTAGATTTATACCCATCTAATCCCTAGTTGATGTTTGTACAATAGAATCATAGAAATAAGGCAGGTAAGCCTACAATCATAAAGGTTCTTAGATTTATTAGTAGTAGGTAGGTAATTAGCTGACATAAGAAAATGGTCGGTGTGATAGATTTTGATTTTGCTTCTGTTATAAGCAATTTGCTTTATGTACCTACTTAGTTCTAAAGCATAATTAATTAAGTACAGAAAATGTTTGATTCAATATCTAATGCGATGTCCAATAAATCCACTGTGACATCTAAAAGTAAAAAACTGCGTTTTTGTGAGAATTACAATCCCAGATTCAAATATGTCTAAAAACCTATGCGGTGCAGTGCATTGATCACATTCAGGTGTTGGATGCGGTGCAGCTATGCGCGGCTATGTGTGATTCCATGATCGAAGTCTCACCTGAGAGAGTCTCGGAATGTACGTGATGTACGGTTCGTGATACAGGGGGAGTAATGACGACAGGTAGTAGGTAGACGTCAGGGGCTGCGCCGGAACGGAAACAGGTTGCGTTAGATATAACACTCCCTACCCTGCCTACTTCAAGTGGTTTTTGTTCTATTCTAGTCTCTTGTTTTATAGTCGTAGTGTTTGCTGATCATTCAGGATAGTAGGTAACAACCCGGGGAAATATTTTCAACAACTACCGTCATTTTGAAAGTGTTGAACATAATAACTGAGGGTACTCTTAGATAAGATAGAGAACAGAGGATTCAAAAACCAACATAGCAACATAGTAACAAGAGATAGGTAATTAAACTAAGTTAGTGAGGGATCGAGCTCATCATTGACCCGTTCCAAGGGAGTGTGAACACAACACAAAGAAAGAGTGGAGTATTAGATAAACGCAAGCTTTATTAAAAATTCAGTCTAAATCACATTTTTAAATATCATAATTTAAACCCTATCATAAATTAAACATTAAACAAAAAGTTAAGATCTGTCACCGCTTGGAGACATCAAGCGGCGCGATCGTGCGATAGCGAATACTGATTAGGTGGTCGGGGGAAGCGGGTTAGGGAAGGGGAGGGAGGGAGCCGGGCGCGGCGCCTACACGCGGTACGAGTAGTTGCGGTAGGAGGTGCCCCCGGGCAGGCGGCCGCTGCTGGTGCTGGAGTAGGAGTAGCCGCCGGGGCCGCCCAGGTTGGAGCTGCGCTCGCTGCTGTAGCTGTACCCGCCCGGGCCGGAGCCCGCGCGCCGCTCCACCGTGCTGCTGTAGGAGGAGCGCTGCGGCACGCCGCCGGCGCCCGACCGCGCCGTCGTGCTCTGGTACGAGTACGAGTACTGCTCCTCGGCGCGGCGCGGCGCCACGTCGCGGTCCACCACCACGTAGTGGCGCGGCGTCTGCAACAACCGCGCGCTGTAGCCCCCTCTCCCCGCCCAGTCCCCGCGACACCCAAGGACCCGACTAGCGAAAGCGACACACGACACGACACCCCGACCCGACCGCTCAGTACGAGGCGTAGTTGCTGTAGTAGACGTGGCGGCGCGGCGCGTGCTGCGGCAGGCCGTGCGCCTGCGCCAGCAGCACGTCCATGT